>PVIR01025252.1:0-25325 GCA_004026965.1 Petromus typicus | reverse complement strand
AGATGTACAAACAGGCTTTTGGCAGGCTTTTAAAAAATCTCCTCAAAGCCATCCATTTGAATGAAAATCAACATTGATACAATCTCTCAAACCCATTAAAAAGAAATAAAACAACAGCTAAATATGAGCAGAAACTGATTTGAAAGTGAGAGTTGAATTTTTGTATTTTAAAAAGTCGATTGCTTATGAGTGATTAATTACTCACATAATTTGAATTTAAGCGATGAGAAGAAATAAGTACTGAACACCTTGCCTCTTGCTTTCTGCCGTCCAAGATGCAAACCTGCACACTGACTGCACCATGACGTGTGAGAGAGAGCTACCTTTGCTTGGAAGTCAAAGAGTACAGAGCAAGGGTGAGTATCTCAAGCAGTGGGATTATAGAATCAGAGAGGACTTTGGAATTATCTAATCTCTCTCTCTCTCTCTTTTTTTTTTTTTTTGGTAATGGGGATCAAACTCAGGACCTTGGACTTGTAAGGGAGGCACACCACCACTTGAGCTAAACCCTCAGCCCCACAATCTCATTTTATAGATGAAGAACAGAAGACCAGAGAGGTAAAGGCACTTGCTCACTGCTATATGGTCACCCAGGAGCAAAGTAGTCCATTCTAGTTCATTAGAGTGTTTTGGAATAGCCAGAATTTGGTTCACCCTTTGATCCCACTGGAAACCTTGGACTAGAAAATGAGTCCTACCTTCTACAGATATAAAAGGAGAGTGATGATTCCTGTCTTGCATTGTTTTGATGATCAAGTGAGAAATATGTTAGGAATTCGAGAAATTTAATCGCTTTCTCACAGATGCCTTTTCCACTCTGCCTCCTCACCTCATATGGATATTTCAGAAAAAAAAAATTTATATTAAGGCCAGGGATTAAGTTCAGTGGTTTCGGCACTTGCCTTGCAAGCCCAAGGGCCCAGGTTCGATGCCTGGTAACCACATACAACAATGCTGGGTGTGGTGACTCATCCCCACCAGCAATCATCACCACATACCACAGTGCCAGGCATGGGGGCTCACACCTGTAATCCCAGCACTTGCAAGGCAGAGGCAGGAGGATTGCTGAGTTCAAGATCAGCCTGAACTACAAAGTGAAACCCTGTCTCAAAACACTGAAAAACTAAAAAAAAAAAAACCAAAAAACTATATTAGCAGCCAGCAGGCATTAGTTAACTTGAGTCTGTGACTCAAGAAAGGCAGGCATTTAGGTAAACACTAAAGATAGACCTTTCCCTTCATTGCTGTCTAGTATCTACAATGCCTATGCCACTAAGGCCAGGGTACAGCTGGGAAGCTCCAATAAACAAAATGTTCTTGTATTGGGGCAAGATAGAGAATGTTCCTAAGACCATAAGTGATGATGGTTTGTCCCCTGGCTATTCTTTTTCAGTGCCTCCCTTGCCTCCCTCTTCCATAAGCAAGGCTGCCAATGAAATAGAACTGAGCAGAGAGCTGTGGGAGGGGGATATCAAGGTGTCCACTATGACTCTTCATCTTGCTAGTACAGACAACTCACTGGGTAACAGCAAGGCACAAGCGCTGGATTGGGCTTGCCCTGCTTTGGCAGGGCTTTCTCAGGTTCCACCCTGCTCCCTTTTGGTTTATTAATTCATGCGTTGAAAGGTGCATCTAAGTGTTAATAACTACTAACTAGCACACAGACTCTCCCTGTGGAAAGCATGCAGCCAGTGTCTGTGGTAATAGGTAGACGGCTGGCTGGTGTATCTCGGTAAGAAGCAGAGGGAGCTCTCTTTATAAGCAAACTCAATCATTACTTACACAAGAAAAGTCTCTTCAAATGTAGATAGTCCCCTCAGTATTAACATGTCTGTTTGTAATGGAAAGTTTAAATTCTCACTAAAACATAGAGCCACTCATGTCGAGCCATCTGTCGTTCAGCCTCAGCCTAGAACACTATCCTCAGGGTTCCATGAATTTCCCAAAGGCTGTTGATCAGGGATGAGATTCTACTCAGAATTCCTTTCATTCATTAAAAGGAAATATTGAACTTCGTTCGTTATGAATCATGTGATGTGGTAAGTCAGGTCATCTTCTCCCAGAGAGGAAAAAAAATAAATAAATAAACTACAGGGAAACAAAGAATACCTGTGTGGAAGTCAGAAAATAGGGCCCTGGTCTAGATTCTATCCTTAAGTAGCTTTGTGACCAGCCTTTCTCTGCCTTGGTGTTCTCTATGCTAAATTAAGAAAAAAGGGCTGGTAGATGCTGTAAATTTACCTACTTGATGGTACCACCTCACAACTGCAATTAGGCTTTGGCTACAGAGCAGTAGGGTCAGGGTAGCTAAACTAAGTCTGAAAGTTAAAATGGGATATTTATTTCCTACAGTCCAACTAGTAGTCTCATCAGTAAAGCTGTTAAACTTGCAATAATATTTCACTGATGTGTACCCGAGCGTTGCGAGTTATAAAATTTCCAATTTAATTTTACTGCATCCCTGAAGCCGTAGTAATTAGAAGACAAACTCACAGTGAAGAAGTTTACAGCTTCAGGGGTGATAATTTTGAACCTATGCTGCAGGTCACTTCTGTCCTCAAGGTTCCCCGATTTGACAGCTGCACGTAGACTCAGGATTTTATGGTAATACAGCATTAACTCATCACTCATCTGATGGGAGCAGATGTAGATGATGTTCACATTGTCATCTAAAAACACAACAGGCGCAATGTTAATTACTGGTATAAAGGTAAATGACACTGTGAACTCAGGATCCAATTGCTGTTGTGTAGTTTAAAATAAGGAGTATATCCAAACAGAAGTTAATTTAGCTTGCTTTTGCAAACATCTCAGTGATCTGACCAGCCTTTTTTTCACGTTCACCTTTCTCTGATGACAAGATAAACACCACCAGCAACTGCAACAAAATAAATGCAGCGATTGCTTCAGAAAGAGGGTTGTGAGGTAGCCTGAAACTGTACTTTCAAATAATACATGGGGATTTAGCCACACAACTTCCATTAACATCAATGGGAATTTATCCCATTAACTTGAGCAAATTATAAAACAAAGCTATTAACTTTAGAAAGCTGATGAAATTGCAATTCTTATTCTGCTTGGACTTGACAGGGCCAATTCAAGGAATGTCCTGTCCAAATAAATGGTCTGATTATGACTGTAGCAATAATTATTTCGGGAAACCAATATTTTCCCTACTACATTCCCAAAGAGGGTTGTATTACTTAAATCTAGTGATTCTTGGTCTAAAGGAACCTCAGTCTTAATTTCACTTTCTTAAGATGTGCTTCTCATTATGCACATAGAAAGAAATCCTAATTAAAAATCCCATCCAAATGGAATAGTAAAATAAGATTATTCAATCCATGCTGCAGAATATTTTAGAGAGTATGGATGCAAAATTAGCAGCCAGTGGAATTATTCATTCATAAAATAGTCAACCGATACAAATACAAATGGCAAAAACACTTGGCTAAACATGGAGGGGAACCCAGTAAATGGAGTGACTGAGATGCTGCCTTGAGGAACAACCATTTCACAGACACAAAAACACCATAAAGCACAGAGGAGAGAAGTGGTCACAAGAAAGCATACAAACAGGGACTTTGGGAATTTCAGAGGGAATGCTGAAAATGTTTCTGGCATGGATTGGAATGTCCTCCAAGAGTCTCACTGGCTTAGATATGGGGCTTTTGGAGGAGGATAGGAGTATAAGGCACTAACATTCTCGATGGATTGCACCAGTGATGACTGTGTATCTGAATGTACTACTTGGGTCCTGGGTAGAGGAAGCAGGTCATTGGCAGAGTAAGCTCAAAGGGTATACTTTTGTCCTTGGCCCATCCCTCTTTCTCCCTCTCCTTCCTTGCTTCCATGAGGTGGAGCTTTCCTCCACCACATCCTTCTGCAATGATATTTCTGCCTTGGAGCTGGCTTCCCATGGACTGACCCCTCTGAAACCATAAGCCAAGATATTCCTTTTCTCCCTTAGGTTGTGTTTCTCAAGAGTTTTGTCCAAGCACCTGAAAAGTGACTAAGAGTTTCCCTGGGCAGAATGGGTCAACAGAGGATTCTAAAACTCTTCTGTTGCAGTTTGACAGAATACACAGAGTACAGACTTAGTTCTATGTCAGCTACCTGCTCCAGGCCCTGGGTATATCATTTAACTTGTTAAGATTTGTCTTCTTCATTTGTACAAATGGGAATAAATCTCCTGGGGGATAGAGTTTGAGAGAGTGTTACAATGAAAGATAATATGCAAAGGACCTGTGAGACACCTGGCACATACTAAGTGTTGAACAAATGGTCCAGGTAGCTGAATATTCTCTCTGGCCCATCCTGACCAGCTGAGGCAGCAGTGACTCCCACCCTGCATACCACCCTTGTACTCCTTGTGATTGGATTTAACACAATGGTCCAGTTTCCTCTCTTGTTCCATGCTATTGTGTCAAACCTACTAATTTCTGCAAGATCCTCAGATTCAAAGATTATACACTTTGCTCCATTTTCCCAAGCCCACGTATAGTACAGAACACATAGGAGTTGCCCCATAAATAAGGGTGGGAGTTGACTTAGGGATTCTGGACAGTGGAGAAATTTGAGAAGAAGAAAGTCTTATGTATTTGGTGGGGGAGACTCTTGGTGTGCAGGAGAAATCCCTGCCTGGGGAGACCAGGAGGTAACCGGGGCTGTCCCAGCCCTTGGCTCAGTGTAGCTATCCACATGTGTAAATACTAACATTTAATTTTGAAATTAAATTGTGATCTAAATGTCAAAATAAATTAACTGAAGAGGTAGTGATGAAATAACTTGTATCAGATCTCAAATGGTCAAATTAGTTATCCCAGGTCTCGTGGTTTAAAGACAAAACTAATCTCAAACCAGCAGATTTTACAACCTAACTAGTAATTTTTTAAAAAGAAAAGTGTAAAAAAATGGGCATAAAAATAAACAAAAAATAACTAAATAACTCCATAGCAAAATAAAATAAAATTTTTTTTTGGGGGGGGGGAATTTCTAGGTAACAAATGATAAGAAGTCCTGGTGCTAATTTCACCTTTCTTTCCTATTCATTTCTGGAATATGAATACATATCCAGTGTTCTAATATTCCAGTATCAGTCTGACTCTAATGTTAGTGTGCTTTCATCATAAATCTACACATGTTCACAATTAATTGATGGGTAATTATGGAAAGGAGCAGATATAAAAATAAAATTGCTTTGTTGCTAATCAGTAGTCAGAATCAGTCACTCTCTTTAATTCATCTGAGATCATTAAAATGATCTTAATTCATCTGCTTTCTCAATTCATTCAAATGAATGTTATGTTATTCATTTGAGCCTATATTTGACAATCCTGACTTCACAGCCAATATCAAAAGATAAATCTTACCAATCAGATTATCCTTGTTTCTTCTACATAAGCAGAAAAACACCTTTTACTAGCAATTAATGGGATAAAAAGGATAGTTGTTTATTCTTCCACCAAGTATCACTGATTTTTCTAGTTTCTTCATTTTTATTTCATATAAAAATACTTTTCCTTCCATCTTCTACTTCTAAACTTTGCTCCTCTTGAAGAAGTCACCTGCTTGCCCTGTTATCTCAGGAGGAGAGCATACCGAGGAAAGGTACAATCTCTCAGGAATTTCCAGATAAACCGGTTTCCCCTGCCAAAGGACTGAATTATTGGATTATTTAAAATAGAAGCCTAATACTTTCAAAGTTTCTCCACGAATGGGAACTTCTTGTAAAGAGATTCATTGGGGAGGGTTTGTTCTATATATAGAAGGGTTTATAAAAAGCTGAAGAAAAAAATTAATTCAAATAAATTAAAGCAAAGTCTGCCCTCTGCTGCACTTCAGTGTTTCTTACCCAGGTTCTTAGTTGAAATAGCTCAGCGCTAACAAATCAATCTCAAATCATTACATTTTTTTCTGTAATGCCAAAAAAAAACCCAAAACATTATTAGTGCCTAGATAATAGATTAAAGCAATTATATTATTATTATTTTAGGACTCAGTAAATTTCTAGTACTGATATATTTTTGATACCAAATGGCGTTTATAAAATAATAATGATGCTGAAATGTATATGAATCATGTAAAGTGTGTCATTCTAGGAAGCCAACTGAGTTGGTCATTGATAATTTATATTTCTCCCTTGCTTTACTTAAATAAGGGCCAAAGCAATTATACTTTAATCAAACAAAGAAGTTTGTACTTGGTAACTGATAAAAATCTAGTTCTTGTTTCACCTGAGTTTTTGACCAGATTTTTACAAACGGATTCAGTGTCATTTCTTAGCATTTATGATCTATCTGTTTAAGTCTGACTTGAAGTCTGGCCTTTGTAGTGCTGGCCAGAGCTGTCCTCTTCATACACCCTCTTCTGCTGGACCTAGATTAGTGACTGACCAAGGAGGGCCCCAACTAGTACCTCAGCCTGACTTTTACCGAGACATCTCCATCATTCACTTAAATTCTATATGCCTAAGAATTTCCTCCAGTAGGGACTTCATGTTTTCTGCTAACTAGATGCTTCATATTTATAAGACAGCACCTTTAAAAAAAATCTAGCTTTGTATATCACCAGTATTCTCACGATGAAAAGACAACGCGTGATTTCTGACACCACCTCCCATTCATTTCCCAGGTGTTAGACAATATTGACGCCCATCTAAAACTTTGACATTAGTCATTGCAAAGATTCAGTAAATAAGGAAAAATTTGGTGGACAGGAAAGAAGTCCTTATCCAATCCTATAGCAAAGATAATTTAGTAAACAGCTTGAGCAATTGATTAAAATGTCATTTTTATTCAAGGTGACTTCACTATTCATCTGCTATTTAAAACATTGAATTACCCTGAGACATTGTATCAACGTTCACTGAAAAGCATCCAAAAGAGTTATTTGTGCTAAACTGTTTACTGTACCTGAGATCTCACACAGCCTCCCCAGCTGCATATTCTGTTGTGTGTTTAAATCAGCAATATGTTCTCGCACAGGCTGGGAATATCCTAAAAGGCAAACAAGGTGTCAAAGCCCAGAAAGAGCAAGTCAATATAGCAATACGGCACATGAGAATTTTAAAATGTCACAGTCCACATTTCCAGGAGAAAGAAAATTCCTCTGCGGTATTTGATAGAAACAATACAACTCCCAAGAATGCAGCCCTGGCCTCTCAGGAGATTAAGCATTACCTGCAAAGATGTGCTAAACCTTACATTCTGCAACAGAGGCTTGTGGTTTTCAATACTAACAAAGCTCCTGAGAGTCAGGATTACAAAAACATGGGAATATTTTCTGACATTTACATAAGAACATTATGTTTGGGTTAAAAACACTGGGCCTTTGAACTGGGGCAGCTGTGGCCCCTTGGAGGTGTGTCCCAGAGTCACTTAAAATGACACACAGAGTTCAGATAAACTGTCTGTCAGGGACAGACAGGGACTGTGTATTCAAGGAACTGGCATGACTAAGAAGTCGGCTTCTATTCTGAGCCAAAACAACTTTAATCTTGGAAGGGCAGGGAAGGTTAACGCAGTTCTTCTGTCAGTACTAAGAAGAGTCCTGCAGTTTGCTTTTGTTTCCCCTAGAAACAGCAGAAAGAAAATGCATATGGATTGCTGTCATCTAAATATCAACAGAACAAACGACAGCAGCAACGTTTTCTACTAATATGTCAGGTCTTAACAGAAAAAAAGCAGTTCTAAACATGAACTTAAAAGGCACACATACTCACAAGTAGTGTAATTGCTTATATGAAATTCAGCAACGGAAGGTGCAACTTTAAAAAAAAAAAAAGTGCTTTTCACATTTTGAAGAGATGCTTCAATGCCTCCTTGTGGCTAGTGAGCCCCAACACATGTTGCAAGTTCAACTGCTGTGGCTAAAGTGGTTTTGCAGGCTACTGCAAAAAGCTTCAAGATGCGATGCAGATGCAGATCTTCTCCGGGTAAGGAAAACTAGCAGTTCGAGGAACAGAGCTTCTGACCAGTGAACTCTGATAATTGGCTCTTTGCTTTGAGGTCAGTGTTTAAACACTAGACGACGTCTTGATATTAAATGAGCTAGGATTCATCCAAGAGCCTCTCTGCTGTGTGCATATGAATTTAAGAATTAAAGAACTGGAAGGACCAATGGGCTGTTTTGAATGATTTGAAAAAATTATTTTGATTAACTGATTAATTTATTTCTCAAATAATTTAGAGAACATGTCCATTTATGAAAACTAAATACAGACAGGTAAAGTTTCAGGGCTGTCTTTATATGTGATTGCAGTGTTGTAACTCTTGAGATTTTACACTTGTTAAAATCTACCTGTGTTCAGAGAAATACATATTAAGATGGATGGAGAATAACTGAGAGATCCGAAAAGAAGGTAAGAAAAATGCCTAAAGAATAAAGTGTGATTCAGAAAAGAGCCTGAGAGCATTCCGCAAATGCATTTCCTTTCTCGAGCAAAGATAAAAGATAATATAACATGTCTCATTACGATGATGTCCAATTTAAAATATAAAAGATGCTTCATCACTTTGTACCAGCAAGTGCAGCCTGTGAGTGGATAAGTCTGTGTTTCATTCAAGTGCTTGAGGTCGGTTTTCCGTCACATTACGTGGTATCTCTGTTAGTACTGATCAAAGATACATAAAAAACATCTTTGCAGGATTATGGCAGGACTGACAGCTCCAATCCATTTACAAATACACCCATTTTGAAAAACTGCTTGTTAACCATATCAGAACATGGAAGATCATGTGAACTAACAGATATGAAGACATTTTGTAAACTATAAAGTGACACATAAATATGATATTATAATGTTATGAGGTATATAAACTTCCAAAGCACACAACACATTCTGTGATAAGCATTCTAGATATTCTGGGACAAGCAGTACAGTGTATGCAACGTTACTAGGGCAGAAGTTTGGAATCAGTTTTATTCTCATGTTTGTCCCCAAGGTACAGGTGCCGACCATCCAGGTGAAAAGATGTCAACACTGCTGCAAACATCTTTTGAAACAATAGAGATTTAATCAGGTTTACCAACCGTTATGTGGCTTTGAGAAGAAATGCTCTGTAGCAAAGACATCTGATTAGAGGATGTAATCTATAATGACTTGGCTACCTCAGAGGTCAGACTAAGAATGTGATGGACTCTTAAGAGACTCTCAACCTCACCTGCCCTGTTCTACATGCAGAAACCAGGGTAAGTCCCTTGTTTCTTGTCTAAGACCACACAGACCTACGCAACATTATTCTAGCTCAGCTACCACATATCGACCAACTTAGTTATGTGAAACAAAAAACTCTGTAAGTGCGATTAGAGAACTCCACAAAGCACAAAGAGCTTTTGAGTCTTTTAATTCTCAATTAGCTGTGGTCAACATAATAATAAAGAGCCTTCTAAAATGTCTAGAGTTTGTGCCGCGGAATTCGTACATATATTCAGTTATGTGACAGCAGAAGTGAAGCTGTCCATGAAATGAAGGTTGCTGAGTGGCTGAATTTAAACCAAGGAGGGTCTCCTTGGTCTGTTGTCATTAATGAGAAAAAGTCCTTGTAATGAGAAGAAAGGACAGAAAAGTTGGAAGTTAGAGAAGATGTGACTATAGGATAAAGGCCTAGAGAGTTACAATGGTCCTACTTTAAAAATGAAAGGGGCTTCCAAGGGAACATGTCTGTGCTGACACCTGAATTTTGGTATCTTTCAGACTTCTTGATTCGTGAACTACACAATTACAAATCTGTGTTGCTTTAAGTGCACCAAGTTGAGGTACTGTCTTCTCTGGCTACCATTAAGCACCACCCTCTTTGACTTCTGCTCCTCTTCACATAGGATGCATAGTAAGTACAGCTGCTGTTATTATTATTTTCTTCCTAACTATAGCTAAGCCAGACTAAAATTCTCAAAAGGAACTTCATTGACATATAGGGAAATTATTACCCTACAAACACAAACTGAACCCTAGAGCAGCAGGTCCTTGTCACCGTCAGGGATGCTTGACAGGACTTCTCTGAGCAGGGCCTCGGTCTCCTTTCAGTTCTCCTTCATTACTCTTTTCCATTTTGCTGTTATGCTTTCCTACTGCTTGCTTGTTATGTCGCATGACTCTCCTTCCCCTGTACCTCCCCGGCTCCTGTGACCAGACCACGAGCTCCTCTAGGGTAGAATCCAGTGTCAGGTGTGTGAACAAAACACGCTTACGGGCCTCACGAAGGGATCTGCCTCATTTGTCCTCTTTCCCTATGTGTTCTCTCCATTCTCGCACTTTCTTCCTTCCTGTTGGGTTCTCTGATCTAGAGAATTTCTGGTAAACTCAAAGAATGGGAAATGGGATATAAAGACTTTTTCCACATCCTCATCCACCCACAAAAACACAGCACTGGCAGCGAGGGCCCCTCTTTCTTCCTCTTTTTCCCTTGTGGCTGTCCTCATTACGCAAAATATGCCCTGATTGATAGAGTGTTCTATCTTCTCCCAGGTAAGCCATTGCCACATATAACTGCTACTTCCACATCTCAGTAAAGGAGGTGACCCAAGCGCTGCCTCTCTGAAGTTATTCGCCACTGTGGTCTTTTACAAAACCAAGGGCTTTGTCAGTGGTTACTGGCCATCACTCCTCCAACTTCACTCCTGCCTTCGGCACCCTTCCCAGTCCTCACTGCCACACTGCACCTACCAGGGCGCACTAACTGCCTCCTGACACGCAGAAGACTCACTTTGTGGGCACTGTTTTCCCCTTCACTGAAGCCACAGAGGCCCATGAACACAAGCAAGGCCTCCTCAGCATTGGCTTGTGCCTCCGTGACAGGCCCCTGTTCTGCGGATCACATATTCTCAAATACTTGGCTTCTTACCCTCCAGCCGATTCTGAGTTTTCCTTGTTTCCAAGACCTATTCCTTACAATGTAGTCAAGTCAGAGGAGTTAACTAACAACAGGTTCCTGGTTACTGAGCAGTTGAAATTCATCTGATTACCCTGGCCCATGATGGTAGTTTCTCCACGCCAGTGTGATTGGCCTGAACAATAGTTCTCAGCCCTTCCCTTATTTTGCAACACATGCTGGGTGATGTTCTCTGTGTCGTGTCCTCCCAGCAGCACAAAGGAATCACGGCGGTGGTAACAGTGATGTCTCCCCTCCACTCGAGACAGCATGCTGGGTACAAGCTGAGCAGGAGTGACGTTACTACAGAGGTAACGGCTCCAGTCAGTCCGTAGAACTTTAGTACTTTTAGAATGATAAAAGTACAGGGGGACACATGACGTACTTCACCAAGGACCGCACATCCCCATCTTGTGACACTATAGATAATGGTTATGTGTCCATTATAGTTGTGTTTGGGTTCTAATTTCTTGTGCCAGTGTGAAAACATCATACACTACAGAGCAAGAAAGTTGGACACCCAGAGAAAGCAACAGAGAGCCCTGCCCAGGTTATTTATATATTATATCCGGTGCCAGTTTAATTAAAATAAAATTGATGTGGATTTTTTCTTTTTTTGGCAGGGTGGGGGTGTCAAAGGGAATTAAGGAATTCTGTTATTAGGATCTAGAAAAAATACTTTCTGAATTTTTAAAATGTTGTCTAATCCAATTTCCAACTGGATTAACCTTAAAGTTGAGGACTTTCTCTTAATCCAGTTTTCATCAGGGGCTAGTCAGGCACTGCATGTGGAAAAGCCAGTGATTCTCAGGTGTGGTCTAGAGAAACTGGGGTGGGAACTGAAGCCACTTCAACATCTCCAAGGTCAAAACCATTTTCAAAGTGATCCTTAGACATTGTCTGCCTCTTTCAGTCTATTCTCTCACAAGTCACAAAGCACAAAAAGTTTATTCATGTGCTTTCAGAGTCCACATTGCAACAGACAAAATTACCAAGTCCAAGTTTAGTATGAAACCAAACACACGCACACATACACACACACACACACACACACACACACACACACACACACACAGAGTTATCTGAAGAAGTTGTAGAATATTCTTCTCTTTTTCAAATACTGATCTCTGAAGAGCTGGATTTTCTTTGTACACTTCAACCAAAACAACAGAAAGATTAAATACAGAAACAGCAGAGCCCAGCCGTGAAATACTCAGAGATTTACAAATTTGTCAGGCCCCACCACTATATTTTTTGGGGGGATGGAAATAGGCATTTATAATAAAAAATATCTTATTTTCAGGTAATACTAGTAATGGGTTGTTAGTTAATAAATATCTTTAAAGTTTCTTGGTTTTAGTATCTAATGCAGCAAATCATGATAAATGCAATTCACATAAATTAGTGCTTTTTAGGATCTTCAAGAACCACTATAAGTGCCTGGGCGTGGTGGCTCCTGCCTGTAATCCCAGCACTTGGGAGGCAGAGGCAGGAGGATTGCTGTGAGTTTGAGGCTTGCCTGGGCTACACAATGGGCTCAGAGCCAGCGTGAACTACAAAAGTGAGCCCTATCTCAAAACAAAACAAAACGAATGAACAAAAAGAATCACTATAAGTATAAAGTGGTCTTGAGAACAAGGCTTAAAAATCCACCGAGTGGGGCCGGGGATATAGCTCAGTGGTTCCGGCGCCTGTCTTGCAAGCGCAAGGACCCGGGTTCGATCCCCGGTAACCACATAACAATACTGGGTGTGGAGACTCACCCCAGTAGCAACCAATACCACATACCAGTGCCGGGCGTGGTGGCTCATGCCTGTAATCCCAGCACTCGGGAGGCAGAGGCAGGAGGATTGCTGTGATGTGAGTTTGAGGCTGAGCTCAGGGCCAGCCTGAACCACAAAGCGAGACCCTGTCTCAAAAAAACCTTAAAAAAAAAAAAAAATCCACCGAGTGAATGCTTTAGTATTCTCATGAAAATAAAGGTTATCAATATTTATGTTTTACTTAGCATATGTAAAGTTGATTTGAGAGCATATCCTAATATTAATCCATTTTGTGAAGGGCCTACGTGCTGGTGCCACTAGATGCCTGTTTAATATTGAGTGTTAGGGCCCAACATTAGACAGTTTCTGACCAACTGGAGATTTCACAGTGCAGGGCCCCTGGGCTGGCTCTGATCTAGGCAGAGAACAAGTGTTTATTTGTTTGAGATGGATAAATACAGATATGTTTTAATTTTGATTTGGGCTATAAATAAATTTGAAAGCATAAATTTACTTTGTTGCTGATCAAAAAGAACAGGATATTTCTTGGAAAAGCTGCCTAGATTATCTCAGCAATGCATCTATCACAAGGAATTTGTGTGGCAGCCCCAATACACCTGCAGAAAGAGATGTTGAAGACTGCAAAGTCTGGCCGGACAGTTTCAGATGGAACAGAACAGAGCTGATCTAATCTTTGAGTTGTCAACTAAAATAGGAGAAAGTAGGAAAGTGACAGTGCATAGAAGTACAATGAAAATGTGATTTCAGATCCACAGTCTGGCTCGTGGTGCTCCCGCCAGCCCTGGTCACAGACAGAGGCAAGTTCTGGTTCCTACCTCCTGGGGAAAGGAAATGCAGTTAGGAAGTAACTGTCGCGTGAGCGTTTGAGGCTTTCTCAGTCTGGCATGCAGTCAGGTTCACACAAAGCATAAGTTTCCCCATCTTTTCTTTTCGGCTTTTGTTACAGCACGGGCCAGCTATAACCTATTTCACATGAACTTCACAATAAGAGTATCCACAGTTTTATGAAACAGAGTATTCCAGAGACCACTAATTGTCCTAATCCCAAAGATAATTTGCTGAAATAATGCACAGAAAAAAGGGGGAAAAAATGAAGCCTAACTATGTACATTAACTTTAGCCATTAAATTAATTGCCAATGAAGTAAGACATTACATAGAGAAGAAAGAAAATCCAACCTCGACATGTGTCCTTTCTGTATTTTAATAGAGTGAGAGGGGAAACGCATCACTGCGGATTTACTCACTGGCAGGGACGTCAGATACCTGTCCGTGGCATCAGGCCCCAGTCCCTGGCACATCTCACTTATGTCAGTATATTTAAACATGCCACTGAGTTTAAGCAGCCCCTAATGATGTGCTGCTACAAAGTGGGGTTAAATAAAAAGTGGAGGAAATACATGACCAAAGAAACCCGAAGCAGAATTAGTCTGTGGGTTTTATTTAGATCTCTGGTTTTTCTAGAAGAATTAGGATTCCTTGTTACAGTTCTTTCTTATTTGACTGATAGATTTTGCTTAAAATAGACTCAAGTATTCTGTTCATGCTATAAACCATGGTAGATTGCTTTGTTGTAATTATATTTCATTAATAAAAATGATAAAAATATGTAATATCCAATTAAGAGATCAACCTATCTATTCTAAAAAGGATAATATTTTATCATCTTATAAAAATTATAATACCATTTGGCTTCTTTGCACAATTTGTCAGTAGCATTCCACTTCTCCTGCGAGTTAAAAATAGCTAAAATATTTGTATGAATGATACCTGAAGTATATAATAGTCTTTCAAATTGTATAACTTCCCTTTTCAAATTACTGAAAAGCTTACTTTGCAGTATGTAACTATCTTAATATTCATATTATCAAATTATAATTTTAAGATACATTATAAATGTTTTTAGTCAGAAATATCATGGAAAGGCCCTTTCTTTGATCATGGTTTGACAAATACAATTATTTTCATGTCTGCAAAACTACACAGCAAATAGCCAAATGCTTACAATGTAATACATCACGCGGTTATCAGTCCCTAGCTTGCATTTTAAGGGTTCAAATACATTTGTACAGCCTCAATTGGTGAGCAGCATGGTGTAATTATTTCTAGGGTGACTCTACAGCCAATTTCCTATTGAAAGAGAAAAAGAGGGCAAGGCTACAATTTACAGTATCTACTTGAGGCTGATATTGCTACCAACTGATTTTGAATAGAGAGTTCTTCTCAAATCTGGAGTGTTAGATTGAAGCAACTGGCTTTTCTTGCAGTGTATTTAGAGGAAAAAAATCCCCTTTACTTTCATTCATTTCTCTTTTTATGAATTACATAGGTAAAGTTTGTGGTGCATGAGACAAAGAAGCCACATTCTGCCTAGCTGGAATTTCCATTCTGTCTTCCTCAGAAAAGTGGTAAACAAGAGCAGGTACTCCGTACCACTCTTTTTAAGACTGTAGTTTAAGAATTCTGTCTGTAGAAAGTTATTTCAACTCAATATAATGTCCACAAGTCATTTGATAAACACAAAACACACAATATAGGAACAAATCTTATATGATAAAAGTCCATGTATTATTCTCTTGTGAAAATGTAAGATGATCTTTTAATATGTTTAATTGAGAAAATTATGCAAGATATTCTTATCTCTTAAAAATACTTAATTAGTGGTTTTCCTTTAAAATGAGTATTTTTGGTTTTTTACTAACAAAAAATAATGCCAAAGAGAAGAACTTCATATTTATTATATGCTTAAATAAAATGAGTTAGTGAAATAAAATAAAAACAACTGGTTGTAATACCAAATTTAAAATACTTTCTAATTCTTGTTTCTTTGATCCCATTATTCTTCCACTTAATTAAGCCCTTTTGAGATTTAAGCTACTTTCATTTAAAATTATTTTTTGTCACTCAGTTTACATTACTGGTCCTTTCAGGCTTTTTACTTCTTTCGAGACTCTTACAGGAGGCTTCTCTGTAGGGCTGGCTTAGAGGGGAGTTTTATGACGGGAGGAAGTCGCTGAGCGTGGGAGGGAAGAAGTCAGTGAAAACTGTCTCTAATATCTCAGTGCATTTCAGCCTTGCAAAGGAGGGTCTGCTTTCTGGCTCCGGTCTTTGATAAAACTGAGAAAGCAAACCAAATTCTCCCCATGCTATCAGGTCAGGTGCACAATTAGTGATAGGAGCCAAGGCTTGGGCACCTTATTCTGAGGATCCGAGTGAGTTAATTGGGTCCACAATTAGTCTCTCTGGTTGCAATCAATTACAAGTGCAATTTCTGTGTGTGAACTAATTTCATGTGCAAAAATAGTCCCACCAAGACAAAGGCCTAAGTTAGAATGAAATGCAGATCTGTCTTAGCTCACTTACATCCTAAAAAGAAACAGACTTCTTCCATTTGCCAACAAAGCAAGCAGAATTAAAAAGTGTTGCATGCTTCACGACTAACTTTTCTGTAAGTACTTAGAGATAAGCCCATACTCTAAAATCTAAGGAAGTTGGTGTGGTTACTATTCATATTTTACTAATTTTAAAATATTTAAATTATATTTATGTAATAATTCTGGTTTTCTTTTCATAATACTGTTTAACATGTTACACTGTGTACATCAGTGTACAAAAATGCATGCTCACACCAAGGCACAAACCAATTCCAGTGCAAAATTCTATGACAGTAGATTCCTTCATGCATTGCTCCACTTTTTAAAAAGCCTTCCAGGCCTAATATGTCAGGTGGAGATTCAGTGGGTTTTGCCCTTTGTCGAAATCCTACCAGTTCAGCACAGGAAACTTGGCCCTACCCAGAAAACTGCACCCCTTAGGTAAAGGCAAAGCAAAAAACCAAAACAGAACCAAGCAAGCCAACAAATCCCAAACATTTTGGTAAGCTGCTTGTGTCTTAAAAGAACTTCTGATGCAAATTTCTGAAATTCCCAGTGTCATTTTGGCATACCTATTTTACCACTGTGTTTCAGACAGCGTCTGAGTTCCCCAATTCATAAATGTAATTAAATAATTACATTAGTGCTAATTAACATGAAACTGCAGATTATTTAAGCGCAAAAAACACTATTCAACTTCTTAATTATTCTTGTTCACACAGCATTTCCTTTTGCTCAGGCGCCCTAGGTGCAAATAAAGCATCCCATCTGCTCGTAATTAGGACTAAATAATTTCAGAGAATGCAGCTTATCATTTTGACTGCACATTTGATTAAAAACAGTGTACAAGCAATATCCTGGCTTATTGGCGTAACAGCAACAACACACACAAGCTTGTGTTCTTCTATCATTAAAGAAGATCGAAAACATTATCTGTTATTTCAGGGGGAAAAATACAACTTTTTAGTTCATTTCATACAGATGAAAGCGAATTACAGCAAATCACCTCTCCGCTGAATAGCAGCCCCCGCATAATGACTTTATTTGCTTAATCCCCAAATTAAACGCCGTCTCGAGCGAGGGCCTTGTGTTATTACTCTCATCATGTCGAGAACATTTTCCTGCCGAGACCAATTTGAATAAAACAAGGGGCCTTCCTTGAACTCAATCAAGGAGCCATAATGTGGTGGGTAATAGAGGTTGCTGATAGATTTGCAGGCAAAAGTGTTATACCTAATGATGGGATATGGATAATAGTCCTCCTGGAGGTCCTGATGCGATTCCAGTTGGCTGCCAGATGCTAAAAATCAAGGAGAGCATTGATCAGTGACAGGAAGCTGTAGTGGATTCATCTAGTCAAACTTCAGCTGTTTTTCCACTGTACAGTTAAGCCAGGCATAAATTATATTAATTGATTTAATTACATACTTAAAACATCTTCCCCAATTAATTTAATTAGGTGGCTACATGATGCTACTGGCAGGGGAAGATTAGAGGCAGCTCACTTAATTAACAGAATATGAATGAAAAAAAGAGAAAGCAAACATAAATGAAATTGTGAGCACTAATTAAAAGGCTGTCTGCAAACTTAAATACTTTCTGACAAAGTGGTGACAGCAATGTAGACGAGAGAGGATTTTTTTTTTCCAGCAAATTAAAGTGCCAGAAGGTATATATAGGAAGAAAAGGTAATGCAGTTAAAACATTGATTTTCTGACAGAACTACCATAGTCAAAGTGAAGGCACTTTTCCTCCGTAGAAAAATTCAACAGATTTCGCAGGCACAAGAGCTGGCTTCCCATTAGGGCTAAAATACGATGCACAAATAAATTCAGGAGTTTGTGTATCAGCCCCTGAGAGAAGTAAAAGACAGGAAAGCTGAAGGGGAGAGTCTGTGCAGAGGGAAAGATAGAGACAACTTATTGCAGTCGTTTGAGCAGGAAGTGTTTTTGAGAAAGAGCTGGCGGCCTTGTGCACCTTGGCGCGGATGCGGAAATTCTCCAGGTGTCTCTCACGCGATTCCTTCAGGATCTTCTTCAGTCGTGTCTTGTGGCAATGCAAGAGCCAGGCAATGGCAATCACGCCCGACGCCCACTTCTGCTGGCGGTAAGTGAGGAAGAATTTTCTCGCTCTGAAGCATTTCCACGTGGCTTGGATCTTACTGGCTGCCCTGGACATGCCCCCTTTGCCTTTGTACTTCTGACCTGGAAGGTTTAACAGCATCTGGACCTGAAGCGGGTTCTCCAACATTGACAGAAGGTCATTCCTGGTAAGTTTATTCGTCAGCTCAAACTCTGGGAGGAAGGCTAACAAATTTCTCCCTTTTATTTTCACTTCTGGTATCGCATAGTCCTTGAGAAACTTCTCAATTTGTTCCAAAAGCGAAAAAATGCTCCCCCAAGTTAAACTAAAATGTTCCTTGAATGCTAAGAAGTCTGGGGCTGTCATGTCTATGATGCCATCATAAATAGAAAAGTCATAATCCCATGTTGATCTGGAACCTCTAGAAGCTTCGGTTTTCATGCCCTGTGGGAGGAAAAAAAAAAATGTTGCCAGAGATGAAGTATACAGTAGACTCTTTGAAGTGATTGGTTGAGACACCCTGAGTGTCACATTATCATTTACCACTCAGTGATGGGGTTATTGATTTCACACATCTACATCATGACACAGAATTCTGACTCATCTCATTAAAACACATTACCAGAAAGATTTCTTAGAGATCACACAAAGCTAATAGCATTTTTATAGAAGTGTAATAAAATTGCTTAAGGAAATAGATCATTAAAAATTATGCTTTTAGTTCACCTGGATATGGTCAGCTGACCCCGTAATGCCTTGTGATTTTACTTTCCAGGTATGTGTCGCGGTCTTAAAGAAGTGTGTTGCTGATTCTTTGCTCATAACTAACCTGCCTTTTATAAAAAGGATCGAGTCAGTCTTTGCAGTGTGCAGGATAATTTCAAATATTCCTAATCAGGGCTGTTTCTGATTTCTTAAAAGATTGTTGCTTTCTAGTGTTTATTGGAATTCTCCTGCCACTTTCTATTAATATTCAGAGGTGAATTTTATAAGAAGCACTATGTTGTATATGACCATGCTGGTCATTTTCTATATTTCTCCTGAGGGGTATTCTTTTAAATCTACTGTTCTCTTAGGGAAAGATCTGAAGCTATCCACAAACAGGTCTCAGACTATTTATAACATGCAATGCCAAGAAAAAGCTTTTGCTTTTTCAGTTTAGTCTCATCTTCACAGAATAAAAACTTAAGTTATGGACCTATGCTACTTTTATTTATAAAAATTGAGAGGTTCTCTAAAATAGGATGGTGGGTAATGTTTTTCTTTGCATTTTTCTATATTAATGAATTCTATTTTAGACATTAACTAAAAACTTTGGGTGACAATAGCAGTACCTAATGATATTCTCACTCCAAAAGAAAAAGAAAAGAAAAGAAAGAAATTTTGCTGTACCCTATAGAACCACTACATTTCAATCATTAAAACCTGTTGCTCTAGAAAAATAGACAGCATGACTCATGGCTGATGAGTACACTGATGTACACAGTGTAACATGTTAAACAGTATTAATGGCCTGAGGCTGGAGGAGAAAGAGGCTGTACATGTTTCAGACCCTAAATTCTCTGCAGTAATCCAGGTAGGACTGTGGTGATCGTTGCTTCTTGCTTAGGGATTTAAGGACTTGAATGTCTTCATTGTGTCCATATTTTCAGATGTACGAGCCCATCTTTACCAAGTCGTGTGATTATATCGCCGCCTGCAATCTGAAGGGTTTTCACAAAACTCAGAAGAAAATTCCAGTTAACTTATCAGTTATTGTGCCACCATGCTGTGTTGAGTGAGTATTGCTGTTAGATCATCCTTGCTTTTCTTTGCTTGGTACATGTTAACTGAGAGTAATTAACAAACACAAGGCAGGAAGTTATGTAAGAGGAAAGCAAGCCAAGAGGTACATTTACAATAAAGCTACAATAAACAAACCAGACAATTAAAAGAGAAACCTTCAACTTTTTTCTCTTTTCTTGCAGGTTTAGGCCGGGGAATGATCAGATTGTCATTTCAAGTGAAAATGCCAAGCAGTGAAATTTTCTTTTTATTTTGGAAGCCAACTTTAAACAGTCATTGACCTTCAGAGCTATTATAAGGCAGAAGAATGACAGAAAACATCTTCTCTCCAACACTAACCCTTTCCAGTCTAACTGGGACACCAGAAGAGAATGCAGACTGCTTGGTAGGTGGAGACAGATAAACTCCTTCCTCTTGGATACGCTAGAGTTGGACTAGCAATGCCTCCTTTAGCAGACACCAGTCTGGCAGGAGGAGCTGAGAGTCCCAGGGAAAGACAAAGGACACATGTTCCAAAAGAGACAGCCAGGGCCTACATTTCCGGCCCCCTCCAGCAATGGGTTCTACTGAGGGAAGGTTAGGATGCAGACGATGACAGGGCTTCACCAGGGAGAAACAGACACGCAGAATAAGCACAGATGGACCTGGGCGGAGCTGGCCAATCCTGCCAGTCACGTGTTTGATCCAGTCATGAAGACTCAGAGACGTCAAGAAGCAAAGCTATGGATGGGAGATTTGCCAGAGAATCTAGGCTCCTTGGAGATGTTTATATAGTTTCAAAATCCCTTATCTTTACAAAGAATCATGCGGAAATACGATACTGGATAAAAATGAAACAATGCTGGGGGCTATTTAGGAGGGAGAGGGTGCAGCCCACCTTGGTCAGCGCCTCTCTCTCGGCTGGGGCTAAGGTCTACATACATTAGTGAATAGATCTTGGACGCTCTGCTAAAACATGCTTGGCTGGGCTGGGGCTGCAGAAGTCAAGAGGGGCAGGGGAAGAACAAAGGGATCGCACACCTTCTTACCCTTGTGGATGATATTCTAGCAAAGACCTGCTCTCATAGGAAACACTCTCTTGGACACCAAATAGAGGACTCGGGCACAGGGACGCTGTGGGTTTGGAATCAGCTAAAGCATAACTGTAGTACATCTGTCACGGGGAATGCTACACACGGGAGCACTTCCGACTTAGAGCAAGGAAAGACATGCCTCTCCAGAGGAAGCCTTCCCAAATTAAAGCAGTGCATCAGCATTGTGAGACCCATCGAGCAGGTGGACAGAGAGCCGCTTCGCAGTTTGCTAGGACTCACAGCCCTGATGCGAGGTCGCGCCACACTTCAGGTCCGGGCTCCTTCTGTTATTCTTCCTTTATTATCTACCTCCGCGAACCTGTCTGGTATTCTTTGTTGGTTTCCCCTCCTACTCTTCCTTCTCCTTATCCTTTCTTTTCCTCTCTCATTCCGCTTCCTCCCTTCCTCCCTCCTGTTTGGGCTCCGATGTGCTGCACTTCCAGGGCTGACTCACAATACCGGGACGTATGTCCGTCTTGGCACCATGGCCCCACCTAACCCTGGTGTGAAGCCTGCACTCAGTAATTGGCCCCCGCACAGCCCAAACCAGTGACTGTGGCCTAATTATTAGCATCCTGCTCTAACTGACTGAGTCAACAAGCTGGGAAATGCTCTTCTTCATTTGCAAAGTGTAATCACTAATTAGGTAACTTTGAGAGTTTCTGGAGCAGTTATTTCAGGAAGATTCTACATCTAAAGCCAAAAAAAAAAAAAAAAAAAAGATAAGATGACTTCATAGGTTAGTAAGATCCAATGTAAAAGGAAAAACACAAGCCCCATATAGCATTCTAACATTTAGCAATATTTACTGCTAAGAAAAATTCCAGAACAAAGTAATATATTTCTAAACTGAATTCTTTATGAAAAAATATTTTTTCGTAGCTGTGAACAGCAGGTAGATGTAGGATTTGTAGATCCCTAAACTGAATGTGACCAAGATCTCCTGGTAGGAAGTAGTCAAATATATGGGCTCATTGAACATGGATGTGACTTTTAGAGAATGACAATAATTCCATTGCCTAAGAGACTAAAATAATTTTGAATCTATGAGTCAATGTTTAGTTCCTCAAACACCAAAACATACCTACTAGTACTTAGCCTAGGCAGTTGCATTGTATGAAAAGTGAGTTCTTCTTGCATGTATAACTAGTGAGAGCTTAGATTCAGAGGACTAATGGAGCAACTCAAAGAGGGGGTTTTTATTATTCCCCAAAGACCAGGGACTCCATCTGTCTGACTTTATCTTTACAATTCTGATGAAAGTCCACAAAGTACTGAAGGTTGCACAGAAAAAAATATCAGGACCTCATCAGACAGAACTATACACAATACATTCAGAGAAAATAGATGACTTTGGGTTCAGGAATTTGGTGTGATCACGTTAGGCATCATGAAGGCCACTGACCCTACCCTTTGCACCATCGACTGTTCTGGGTTCAAGCAAAGACAGTGCCGAATTCCAACTAATCTGGCCTCAGATCCACCCTCTGCCAGTGTCTGTCTGCTCCACACTCTTAGGCAAGTTACCTCTCTCAGAATCTAAATATTTTCCTCATCTGTACAACTGAGAGTTCCCTGGAGAGTTGTCATGATGATTACATGATATTATACTTTCAGTGTAAATATACATCCCCAGTGAGTGTAGTTATTGCTTAGACGAGGAAACGGAGGATCAGTCTAAGGCTTGTCTAAGAGGAGGTTTGTCTAAGAGCATAAAGCCAGTTTGTGGGTCTTCCATTAGGACAGTATTTTTGCTACTATGAATACCCCAAATCCACACAGAGCTAAAGGAAAGAGAGGAATCGCTGGCTGAGATCTGTCCTTGTTATCCTCCCATCACTTCTTTCCAGCCCCTCTTTCTCCCCTCAGGGCACCCCCTCCTCACACCTTTTCCCACCTGTCCCTTACCCCCAAGCCACCCATGCACACAGTACTAGCTTTCTACAACTCGTGCCTCGCAGTGTTGTGATCTCCTTGCTCTGCTTTCTCTTCCACCTCGTATACCAGAGCAGGCCTGGCCCTGACCTGCTGCGTCTCCTTTGCTAGGCTGGAAAGCAATTTGTTAAACTAATCCCCCTATGAAGGTACCAGTGGACATAACACAGTGTAGTGGAAGAGTCATAGGTCTGATGCTAGAAGACTTAGACTCTGGTCTGTCACTGCCTTCCTACAGCCTTAGGCAGTCACTTGAGTTTCCATGAGGGTACTTTCACACCCAGGACCTTCTGAGTTAACCTGTCACCCCACCCAGGGGTGCTGGTTTTAAATTCACCCCTGGAGCTAATAAAAGAACAAAGCAAAAGCAGTTCTCTTCAATGGCACCACTTCCTCCACTATGACATGAACCTGGGGGGAATTCTTTTTCCTTTCTTATTCTTTTTTTGTTAGGGCCAAGATTTAATTCAGTGGTACTGTGCCTACCTTCCATTCCTTTTTTTTTTTTTCCTAAGATAAAAATTGTTTCTGGAAACTGTCAAACCAAAATAGATGGCAGGTTGAGCACAAGACCTAATGTGCAAGGTTGAGGAGAAAACTCCAAAAAGTAATATTTTTTGATGTGATGGGGTCTACAAAACAGCAGACAGTTCTTGCACTTTGAGACCCAGAAATAGGCTAAGACTTGAAAAAGTGATAAAGAGAATAAAAAGGCACAAATAGAGAACTCACTGAACAGAGACCTATAAATGGATCGAAATGCGTGGAAAGGCAGTTTTCTAGGAGTAATTTCTACAATTGCTTTGACAGGTATCATTATTCAAATGAGCCTTCTGAACTCTGAAACACTTCCTGAGGAGCAAAATCCCCGCCCTTAGACACACTCAGATGGGAAAAACACTCCGTGGATCACATTCTGGTGGAAGATCAAACAGCATCAGGAAGATCTTTAAACGGGAAGCCTATTTCCAGTCAAAGGTGACATTTCCTCTTTTAGAAGCACGTTATACTTTACTGCTGCTCTGATATCATGCTATCCCTGGAATATTCTACAAGAGAAAGAGACACAGTTAAGGACCACTTAGGACGACTATGATGGATGGGTTGGACCTGCTGGGGAAGTTTGACAGGACAGGAGTCAAAAGCAGCTGCCTTCCCAGATCCCTGAGCAAAAGCACATCATTATTTCCTCTGTAGGTTTAAGAGAAGGAGCTAGGTTCAGAATGGACCACAATTATCCCCCAAGTAAACTATAATATTCTGATTTTCTCGAGGATAACAAGTCGGTCGATAACAGATCACTAAATCACCTATAGCTGAACAACGCTTGTAGTCCTTCCACTTTGACACATTCTCCACACCACATAAATATGGGGCTTTACTTTCTTTGGATTGCTTATCCACCTTGACAATAGAATGTCTCTTCATCATCTGCCTCCCCCCTTATTAGCATGTAAGTCCCCAGAGGCCAAGGACTTGGCTGGCTTCTTTCCTTGTCATGTTCTCTAGTCCACTGTTGGCACATGAGAAAAGGTCAATGAGGATTCGTTGAATGAATGAATGAATGAACAAGTTAGTGTGTGGATACTAAAACTTAAGTTCAAGGCCGCTGAGACTGGTTCTGCAACATGAAGCTGTTCTATGATCATGGGAGGTATTGTAAAATCACTTAGGAAGTTTTAACTACTCAGATCCCAAACTGTCCATACCCTCTAAGCAAGGAGTTCTGCCTCTAGGAGGACCCCTAAATACAAAGCTTTACATACAAGCTGTTCATAGTACTCTGTCGAAAACAATGAAAAACTGGAAATAATTTATTAATAATTCCACATTTATAATTTAATATTAAACATAGCATAATGGATTTGCTTTTATGGGATATCTTTAATCAGAGTATTAGATAGCCATTAATATGTTATAATGAGTTTTAAATTACATTATAAAGGATTATGATAAATTGCTAAATGAGAGTGAAATCACACTTGAGTCTACAGAGTGATACAAAGGACTGTCCTCAAGGTTAGATCTAAATGCCAAAGGATTGTGATCAAACAAGGGAAAAGTTCTTGCATACTTTATCATTCTTTTCTCCTTTCTGAGATTTCCAGATTTTTAAAGAACAATCAGGATATAATTTGTGAAATGAAAGAGATAAAACAAGAAGAAGTAAAGATTATTTGGTTCCTTACAAAGTAAAACAGTGCTACCATAAAAATCCTGACAGGTTTGGTTTCTTTCTTTCTTTCTTCTTGCAAAAAAATTGTTTTTAAATAAAACCATGTAATTCATTTTACTTTAAAAATTTAATGCCAAAAATGCATGAGTGAGGGTGGATATTTCTAATGATTTTTTTAAAAGGCAAAATGGTTTTTAAAATTTTTTCATAGGTCTTCTTTTATTTTTGGAATTTTTTTCCCTTTCC
>PVIR01025251.1:0-25018 GCA_004026965.1 Petromus typicus | reverse complement strand
GACAATGTTGAGATTGTAACAAAAAAGTAAGGAAACAAATTTTATATATATGGGGGGGTGGTAGGGTGGGTGGGGCTATGGGAAAAAATGAGAATTAAGTTGTGTCTTATACTGGTACAAATCCCCATTATGGAGTGCAATCATGATGTGTATATTTAATGTACCAATAAAGATAATTTAAAAAAAAAGAAATAATATACAATTCTGAAAAAAAAAAGAAAATATTCAGTTTTAAAATAACCACAGAAAAAATAAAATTATATTCAGTTGTATATCTTGGAAAAATCTGGGTGCAACAATATGTTCAAGAGAATAGAAAACTTGCAAACACAAACAGAGAGCTAAGTCTACAGCCACACTACCCTGAACACGCCCGATCTCGCCTGATCTCAGAAGCTAAGAAGGGTCGGGCCTGGTTAGTACTTGGATGGAAGACAAATAGATAGCTAATAAATTAATGACTTACCTTCAAAGTCCCATTGCTAATTTGAACATTAGCTTGGTTCAGTTGTTTTTTTACCTGGGAGTAATAACTTTGATATATAAAATATATGAAATATAAGACATAAAGTCTTCTGTTTTATCATACATAGCTAATAAAACATAAAAATACAAAAAGTTATTAAAATAAATCTAATTATGCATTTAAAAGATTAATAAATGCAATGAATGAATGAATTATGGTGAATTGCAAAAACGAACTTTTTAAAAGAAAACAAAATGTTGATATACTATTGCAAAATGGTGGATTTCACTATTGATTAATTAAAATTGTCTATTTGAACATTTCAGTATTACTAACTCTGTACAATATCCCTCTTACTCAGAGGAATAAGATGCATTTTTCAGGTTTTACACAATGTTCTCTGATATTTTTATATGAAGTAAAAGAAGACAGAATTATTTAGGTGGAGATGGATTTAAATGAAACACTGGCATTTTCAGCGTGAATATCTCCAAACATGCTGCTAATTGTCGAACAGAACAAGATTTTTGAACTTCCCTAAAGTCTGAATGTCATTGATGACTTCATACAAATTGTCATATTCATTATACATTGATGCCAAGGTACTTTAACACCCAACATTTACAAATACATGAAGATCTAAGCCGGGATAGCCTCCAAATTTTCATACTGACCCAGTATGCAAACCAGAACAAGAGAAAATCATATTCAAAAGGCACCTACTTCCTGATTGTGAGTAAGCCAAAGACCAAGGAACAGAACATAGAATCAAGGTCAGGACTTCTGGTCCAGTGCCACCTTGTTCCTCACTAGCACAACACTCCATCATGCTTGCTCTGTGTGGCCTTCACACTTTATCAGCCATGCTAAATTCTGTGACAGATCTTCCAGGTTGGGAATTTGTGGTGACCTATATTTCCAGCTCTCGAACTCTGTTTAATCTTTGTGTTATAACTTGTGTTCCTTTGAGCGTTCTATTTTTAGACCTCCTTCCTGGTAACTGATTTCCTACCATAAGTTTAGAAGCATTCCTTCCACTACAGCTCCAGGTAGATTCTTCAGAAAGGTTGAACAGCTTAATGACCCATCTTTGATGATAACTTAAAACATATTTAAATATGAAGTGTTCCAAAAGAGATTATCTTGTGTACCACAACTAAGGAAAGTTAGGGCATATAGAATAATTTGTTACCCTTGTAAAATTAAATATTTGGGAGCCTGATTGGTACGGATCAAGTACATTACATTACAGTAATCTATATGGTACAAGTATAAACCTAGACATTTGCAAAACAATAAATATGCTCAAGATTCAGATATACAGGAATAAGTGAACTATTTAACAATTAAAAATAAAGAGGAATCAAATACTTATATTGAAATAGAGAGAAACATATTGATCCAAAGAAACTGGCAGATTGTTGTGACTGCAATTTTCTTGCAAAATTACCATTTAAATACCAGCACAATCTAAGGGATATAAATATGTATGAATATAAGATATGTATTTGTGAGTATATATATGTATATATGTATATACATATAATATATACATATATACATATATATGTATATTATATATATATATAATTTTTATTATTGTTCATAGCCAAGCAATGATAATCTTTATTCTTGAGTTGGTCACAAAGTGGAAACTATTGATCTATATTTTCTCAAATTTTCAAATATTAAAAAAGTTCTCACTCTTCTTATATTATGAGCCCATGTTTTTATGGGCATTTGAACTTTCTAGTCTAAAATTATGTCTAGTGCCTTTGTAGTGTACATTCCTAAATGTGTTTCTGACACCATTTTGGCACTTACATCTACTTTTGACTTGTTCTCTCTGCTTTTTGTCATTTATTTAGCTTCTCAATGCTCTGTGTAACTTTGAAGATAACCCAAGACATCTCTCTGTGGTTCACTTCTCTACTTATGATCATCTCTGGTCTATCTGTAGCCATTTTGTGTTCTCATCACAGTCTGAAACTCATGTTTGTTGGTGTCATGCTTGTCTATATCACCATGTTTCCCTGTCATTCTACCACTAATAACTGTCATGGATTTACCAGAGTATGTTCTTCTTACATTATTTCATGAACAAGTAAAAATAACAAATTGAAATAGTGTTATTGAGAAGACCACTACTGAATTAAAAATCAGTAGAAAACCATATATTGTTCAATTTTTAATTCAAATTATTTTTGCTTTCTTTCTTTTTTTTTTTTTGTATGTTTGTCATTAAAACATTTTGGTCAAAAATTCCCAACAAGATGTTGGAAAAAGAATGAAATGTCATTAAAAACTAGTATAACTTGACCAAGTAGCCTCATGCCAGGGACACAAGAATAGTTTAACATATTCAGATCAATAAATATGAAACACCACATAAACATAAACAAAGACAAAAATCTTAGGTTAATCTCCATAGGTACAGAGAAAAATCTTTGACAAAACCCAACATCTATTCAAAGTTAAAAAAAAAAAGGAAAAAAATATCTGAAGAAAATAGGTATAAAATGACTTTATCTCAACCTGGTAAAAAGTCGTTTATGACAAAGGTCACAAAATCATGTTAAATGAAGAAATACTGAAACCTTGACCTTTAAAAGAAGAACAAGACACACTTATCCACTATCATCACACTCATCCAATATATAATACTCAAATTTAAGCTAGGGTAATTGGTCAAGGAAAAAAAGGAATATGTTAAGAAAGAGACCAAACTCTCTTTACAAACAGCTGACTTGATCCTTTATGGAAAAGACTCCCTTCCCCAATTCCACCAAAACACTCTTAGAGCTAATAAACAAATTCACAAGGTAGCAGAGGATTGACATAAAAATCAACAGTTTTCCTCTACAATGGTGATGGTCTCACTGAGAAAGAAGTCAAGAAAACAATGTTATTCATCATAATTTTGAGAAAAAGTAGATATCTAGAAATTAAGTACATAAAGGAAGCAAAAGACTTCTCTAATGAAAATTATAGAACTTTGAAAATAAGGTCAAGAGGATATCAAAAACTTTGGAAACCTACCCCTGTTCCTGGATGAGCTGAAACTATATTGTCAAAATGTCCACACTACTAATACTGGTGATATTTATATTTACTGAATATTAATCAAAATATGAACAGTGTTCTTTATAGAAATAGAGGAAAAAATCCTTAAATTCATATAAAACAAGCAGAGATCCAGAGTAGCAAAAGTAACCCTGGGCAGCAAGTGCAAAACAGGAGGCATCATAATCCCAGATTTTAAATTATGTTACAACGCTACCATGGCTAAAAAGAAAAACAAATATGGTACTGGAAGAAAGACATGAAGATTAGTAGAACAGAACATATTCTCATTAGCCTACTTGATTTTTGACACAAAGGGGAAAATATTTGGGTATGTATGTGTGTGTGAGTGTGCATAAATGTGCACAAGTGTTGATAGCAGCTCTGTCATCAGTGGTGAAACTGGTATATTTATAAATGTGCAGAGTGGATAGATGTGACCCCATCAGTTGATCTGAGACCATTAAGGCTCTGAAGAGAGTAAAGGAGTGTGTGCTCAGGATGGTGAGATTTGCATAATTAAAGGCGCTTGATGAAATTTCTAGAAATGTGTAGATTTGAGGAGAGAGAGAGGCTGTAACTACAACCAGAAAAATTATTTAATCCTAGAAATTATACAACTACTTAAAATTAAATAACAAACACTCTAGGAAAGCTGTGTTTTATTAGTTTTGCATAGAAGAACTGCAGTGTTTGCACTCTGAATTTTTCTTAATGTAATCATACTTTGGTCAGGTTCAGAAGTTCAGAAGGCAGAAGTCGTGACAGAAACAATAGTGCTGCAGAAGTTAGCTGCAGAAAGATATGTCAATGGTAGGATACACAGCAGGCATAGAACACGTTCCCGGAAGAGCCAGGTGAAATTTGAGAGAGAAAGAATATGTTAAATGGCTGCTCAGAGACAAAACTGGATTTGAGTTTTACTCCTTCACTCATTGTGAGTGTGGAAACTTGGAAAGGATCTTTGCTCTAAGTTTCATTTGCAAACTGTCAAACATGGAGGTAAATTTAGTCACCTGGGTAACTGTGGTGCATCATTATCTAAAAGAGGTAATTAACATAATGATGGAAATAGTAGAGGTAAAACTCATATTAATATGTTTAGTGATAGACTATTACTGACAATATTATGTGCACTAAAATACTAGCAGTAATTACTGCATTCAGGGACTCACTTTACAAATTCATCAAGAAACAAGGCACTAGACAATATAAGTACCACTGACTTATTTTTAAAAAAAAAAAACATATGCACTATAGGTATAAACAAGAATTTTTATCTTCCCTTTTGGGGAGTTTAGGAAGAATAATAGAATAATGACAGAATATTTATGATGTAATGAATTGCATGATTTAAGGCCAAAAATAATGTAAAAATTGTATTACAAGATCAATAAATTCCCATAATTGTCTTAAATTCTAACAACTGAAAGCAAAATAAAATGGAATTAGTTGAGAGAATATCAAAGGAGTGAAGTGGGGAGAGAGAGTTACACATTGGAAGAAGGAAGTGTCCACCTCCTGGTCCACTCAAGTCTCTGCAGTGCACTGGCTCTGTCAGGATGGAGAGCTGCGCTCTTCATTCAGGATCACTTAGAACACCTTTACGACAGCACATAAGTGTTAAACTTGGATTCTGTTTCATTTAATTCTTCCTTTGGGTAAATAAATGTACATATTAATGAGGTACTGGGAGATCTATACCGCAAGAGTTGAGTTGGTAAGGAATAACAATTCCTCCTTTCATCCCAGCAATCAAGCATATGTATAATTGTAAGTCCTAAAATATGAAATTTTAAAATATATGTTAATCCTCACTTTTCCTATCTACCTCCTTCATTAGCTTAGCAACTTCATGGCAAACCAACCAACACTTTGATTGCTGGCTAGAATTTACAGGTGTTCGCTGTCATTATTGTACATATATAAACAGGAGTGGCTTTTATTTGGTAAATTTCATCAAGGTATAAATACAAAATGACCTTTCAAACAATAACAAACTTTCTACCTTATAAATTTATGAATATTTTTAATTTCTCTGTAAAGAGTGCTTTTGTTGTATTGGTTTGCATTAGTTGTGTTGTAGTTCCTAAGCTGCAGATCTCCACAACTAAATTATGCCATTTGGAATTTAATAACTCATGTATCTGGAAAACATCTTCCTAGGGAAGGCAGGTAGACATTATGCAAAACTTTAAAAGCTAAAATATTAGTTGTCTATAATAAAGGCTAAGTATAAACATTTCAGACCAGCACACATGGTAGAGAATTTATTACAAATGATATCATTTGAACTGCTTTATTAACAATCCACTTTAGCATGAGGTTATGCCTTGTGCAGATATCATCAATGGGAATTAGATTAACATAAAGTCTAACAAATTATCCTGATGTACAAAACATCCTCTCAGTTACTTTTATTGGTAAAGGCCAGCTTCTTAGATTAGTTCTCAAATACCCTCACAATCATTGGTGATAATTGGTAATATCATATTTTTATAGTTAATATTTTCTCTTTTTTATTAGGTAATACAATTTTTTGCTTTCATTTCAATTTTAAGCTTAATAAATTACAATGTATTAAGTACATATGTCAATTCCCCACAATGAATGTAATTATTATGTACCATAAATATATACTAATAAAAGTACAAATTTCAATTAAAATTTTCAGAAGATGAAGAAACAAAGAAACCAGTGAAAGAAGTTTTAGTTAATACATTGCTACTTATTCATATAATCTTTCTGCTGAATAATATGTAAGTGACGGAGATTCTTGGAGGCTACAATGTTACCCTTAAGCATGTATAATCTTAGTTCACTGCTTACATACATTCTCTTTCTTTGCAACTCTTTCTCTACATATATGTATATATTCATACAATCACAGGAGCAGTAACACGATTGATGAGAAAGAGAGATTAGGAAGGAAAAATATGGAGGGCTTTCAATACTTCTAAAGTGAGACTCTTTCTTTTTACTCTGACCAAAGAGGATATTTCACAATGAGCTATATATGTCAGACTCCTAACACGAAGGGAATTTTTGAATTTCTGTCTTTTTAAATGGAGACAAGTATTGTGGTGATTTGTTCTAGAAAACATTTATTTTTAGCCAAACTTAGAAATTTAATGAAACAAGCCACTTCTACCATACAATCTTGCTGTGTTTCCTTTGGGTGAACTTTCATATTTCTCCCTCAATTCAGATGAAGCAGTAATCTTAAAAAATTAAAATAATTCTGGAAGCTTCAAAGTATGGTAATTAAAGATATATCTGATTCATACAGAAGACAACTTACCTTCAAGAGGATAGCACATAGCCGATGAAGTTTGAGTTTCAAATGTAATTCATTTAAATTTTATGTTTTGAATTAAATAACTTGAGAATTAACTCATAGTATCTACTTTGAGATGTCAGGAATAAACCAGTGCTGCTTAAAGGTTAAATTTCCTTGATTTCATACAATTCACACCCTTCAATCTATTACCAATAGTTAATCGCTGCTTAAAGTAAAAGACATTTGATAGGTTAAAAAAAAACACAAAGTCACTAATATTGAGCAAATACTACATCTAAAATGTTAATATATAAGCGAATGGGAGTAAAAACAATAACAAAAGTATGCATGGAAGCACATCACAACATTTATAATACTTTCCAAATAAGGTAGATACATAAATTGGCATATAGTTGTTTTCATAATGCTACATCTGACTTCATAATAAACACAAAAATATTTTCATGTGGGCACATCATCAGACCTATTGTTTTAAAAAATAAATAAGCCAGGCCAGCTGTTGTCACTAGATTTCTGAGAACATAAACAATTTCAGAATAGTATTTCTTATTCTAAGATAGATCCTAGAGGACACACATTTCTCCTGACTTTGGATTGCCTGAAGGTACTCTCGAGTTTCTGAAATCCCTGCAACTCCTGTGCATGCAGGGAAACATTCAGATAAACACCAGGAACAAGGGTTGACTGCAGGCCCTTATATGACCTGTGGGAATAATTGCTAGTTGGCAAGAGGAGAAGTTTTAATATGCCTAGGTTTCATGAAAAATCTACTCTTATGTCTAAGTTAAACTCTTACTTAGAAATTCTAGAATTGTGGAAGGACAAAGTATAATTACTCTTGTGTTAGTTGAAATATTAGTCTCTATGAAAGATAAAAATATTAGATATATAAGAAATGATTTATTTTCTAGTGTAACTGACAATTTTAGAATTTTTGAAGAGCGAAATGATAATCAAATTAAACACAACACTGCCAGTAATATATTTTTTCATGGACTATATCTATAAATACGATCTTTTAATAATTATAGCAGTTAAATTGTCTTAATGGATCAAAATGGAATATGTTAATTAGATACACACTTTACTGTCATCCATAACAAAGAAATACAAGACTACAAATCATGATGTACCAAGGCATTAAATAAAATTAGATTTTAAAAAGTATAAATTTTGACTTAAATAGTTATATGTTACTTTGCTTTAACTGGAAAGGTTTTCCATTGGATTCATTTTTATGCCTGTCTTGCTAAGCCTCAGTCTTTAATATTTAACCCACAGAGAAGGAAACAATATTCCCTGAATTTGGGGTTTACTGAAGTGCCACTAAATAGAACAAAATAGAATTCTGTCATTCATTCAGATACTTTTGGGTACGCAAAAGATTTTTGTTTGTTTGTTTGTTTTTTTAGGTTTTTTTGAGACAGAGTCTCGCTTTGTGGTTCAGGCTGGCCCTGAGCTCAACCTCAAACTCACATCACAGCAATCCTCCTGCCTCTGCCTCCCGAGTGCTGGGATTACAGGCATGAGCCACCACGCCCGGCACTGTGGTATGTGGTACTGGTTGCTGCTGTGGTGAGTCTCCACACCCAGTATTGTTATGTGGTTACCGGGGAATGAACCCGGGTCCTTGCACTTGCAAGACAAGAGCTGGAATCACTGAGCTAACTCCCCAGCCCTATGCACAAGTTTTTATAACAAATATTCTCAGAAAGCTGACCAGTGTGGAACTAAGGCTGATTTCAGATACTCTGGATTAAATACTTGGCCTCATCAAAGAGGTTCATTTAATTTCTAAAATATTTCTGTCCTGGCAGGTTTGGACCTCTGTTTTCTTATATCATTTTCTTCTCTTTTTAATTATGGCTTTTCATCCATGGTTTCATCTTTCGATAATTTAGTGAACTCCTTTCCAAATGAATTTCTCAGTTGCCTGTGGTCTTCTTCGTCACGAGGTGTTTCCACTCCACACTTCCAGGACTCAGCCAGATGGATCTTGTGACAGAATGAAACCATGCATCTCACTTTATGAGGGATTTCTGGTTTCTCCCCTCTATTTTTCATGCTCATGTCTTTCACCTTGAAAATCTATCCTTCAGTTCTTTTTATGGCAATTCCACTTATTCATAAGCACTGGGCCACAACTAACACTTCTGAGTGGGCTCTGTCCTTCTAGCTCAAACTCATCTTTTCCTCCTACAGATACCTGTAGAACCTTGTGGCTGATATACACACTTTTTCACTTTGCCTTTATTTATGCTTATATTTCCTTTTATACTTATGTTTTATTTCTTCAGGAGAAATAGTTTTCATTCTTTTAACAAGTCAGAATTTCTTTTTACTGTACTTTGCATTAGTCTCTATCCATTACCTTGGATCAGCCAAGTGGGAGGGAGACCATCCTCTACTGAGATCATTCAAATATTTACTTACTGTATTCTGGGGGAAGCTGTCACAGACTGACAAAATGTAGAATGTAAGACTGGGATGAAGGGAATAATTCATCAAACTGTTACATGATAGCCAACCTAGAGGTCTTATCCTTAAAATAATGTTCTACCCAAGCATTAAGTTTAAGAAAAAACATTAGAGTCACTTTTTAAATCTCTTTCTCCTAAAATCTAAAGGATAATTTACATTTGTAGCAAAAATTTGGAGTAATCTCTGAAACTTTTATTTTTCCTACTTATATATGTCTATTCCTAGTGACATGATTTGTAAGGGCTGGTAGGAGAAACAATGTATGTTTTTCATACTGTACCTATTGAATACTTTGTAGCAAATGTCTTACAGTATTATATGAAAGAAACCTCTTGGTATGCTCACCCCATTGATTTTATCATTTTCAAAAAAACCCCAACAACTTATATTACTTAATAAGTGCATCTAAATAAGAGAATTATATGCCATAGAAAGATATGAAAGAAAATAAAAGATTAAGAGTGAGTTTTATATTTATATTTCCTTTAGACCAGGAAACATGTAGTTTGACTTTAAAATTGTCCAAGTAAAAGCATTCATAACAAATTCAAACAGCTTTTTAAAAAAATGATTGTCTATTGAGGTTTGATATTTAACTTTTATCAGAAATTTAAAATAGATATATTAGTATTTCTAAGTAGATAAGGCTGTTACCTAGATTTGATCATCTTGTAGAGAATACAACAGTGACTGGGTAGTCATGAGCAATTATCCTTCGAAAAACTGACTCTTATACTTGCTGTAATATAAAGATATATATAAACTGAACATCTTGAGTGTTTTTGGTCTTCTCTCTTTGTGTCTAAGACCTCATTTAGTTTTCACAAAGCTCCGATGCTGCTGTCATCATTTCCCAGATGAATGTTGGGTGTTCTTTAACTTGTCTGGCAATGACATTCCTGAATGATCAACTATCTCCATTGTGCTCTGAAGCCAACAGTCTTCTTTATTTCATATGATTCAAATGGATTTATGAATAGAATTTAGAGATAGAAACTATAATATTTACAGATAATAACTCTGTTGATTGTAAAGTAATCCTTAAGAAATAAATTTGGGGGCACTATATATATGCACATCATGAGAAGATTATTTTGATTATCATGGAAAAATTAAGCATACAAAATTGCCTTAGTGAGTTCAAAAAGCTTGGGGAAAATGGATTGAAAAGGATTGGTTCTGAAGATAAATAACAGTGACAATTATAACAAATGTTTATTCATCTTTAATTATATTTTACATAAGTCTAACAATTTTGTATAAATCAAATCATCCAATTGTCACAAAAAAATCTGCTCACTTAGTAATATCTCCTTGTCCAGTTAGTGACAAGTGATCTTCCGATTTGTTCTTTTCTAAACTCACATAACTAATAAACAGTAAAATAATGATAGAGATTTCTTTAATGTCTCCAAAAATATGATCCATCACATTCCCAAGGCCCATACTGTTTTAGTCGGCTGGGTTAGTTTGGTAGCTCTCTCCATCTCTTCGAGAGAATATCTTTCTTCACCTATTATTAACTTCATATTAATTTGTCCTAAGCATTCACTGTCTTCGCTAGTTGCTTTTACAAAGCACCACTCATAGCTCTAACTAACTTTTGCCAGTATGTGCTTCCCTATGGTTTTCACAAAGGCCTGGTTGCACACTCAAGCATATTCTATTTTAGATGCTTATTTTCCACAGGGCTTTCTGGGCTTTGTTGCTTGTGTCTGGGAACAGCTGAGATCAGTACAAAAAGCAGTCACAAAAAATGTCTAGTTCACACATTGATAGCTAAGAAATACTTAGAATGTGTTATAGCCAATTCTCTCTTACCTTTATTTCATACAATCTGTACAGGTTAAAAGAAATGAGCACTTTCAGGACACTTGTTGGTAGCACCTAAAGAAAATAATTTAATTTAATTTGTATCATTGTTAAATTTTCTACGCAAAAATATATGCATAAATAAAATAACATTTTTATACTGATAAATTTCACCATGTTTTGTGCAGTTATTATAAAGATTATTTTCTAGGCATATAAGGTGTGTATAGTGTATAAAAGGATGATCATCATTTTGTAGTAAACATTCTCTTGCTTTTTACATTATAACTCTTGCATTTGAACAAAGCTCCATGCTTTTCTATTGTTCAGCATTACAATAGATTTTACAGCACCGCTGAAAGCATTTTTGCAGTTCAATAATGGCACTGGAGTCAATCTCCTCATTTGAGACGTAAGTCATCGCTTCAAAAGAGGCAATAGCATTACAAAATGTTCAAGGTGTGAGGAGAATATCACTAAGTCATTTCACAGCTTGTTTGGCTCTCAGGTTTATATTCCAGTCCTCAGATTTCTCTAACCTATAGCTCAGGACTTTTTTTATGAATAAAAGCCACTAAAAGAACAAAGACATTACGGTGAGAAAGACACTGGAAAAGTTCTTCAAGGACATGAAGATATAGTTCTGATGAATGAGAGGGTCAAGATATAAAGGTCCCCACCACTGATTCTGAAGATAACTTACTATAAAGCTCCTGATTAGCAGCGTGTTTTAACAAATGAGGGTCCTCCTACAGGAAGATTCTAGCTCCTGAAGTAGAAAAAGGTGCAATTCATTCTGGTCTATCTATCCAAGCGTATACTCCTTTATTTATTCCAGCTGTGCTACATGCTGTTCTTAGAATTGAAGACATGATGATGAAGAAGACAACAGCTAGCTAATTTAGGATTTTATTTCCAATATATTTTATTGATCCAATCTATTTTATAGTTGAAGATATATGAATCATCTCCTGAAACTTGTAGGTCCGGAGTTAGGTGAATTTATTACTGAAATCATGAGGGAAAGCATACACCTGGGAAAAATTATAGTGCAATTAAATATTATAAAGAAGAGAGTGATTACATGCTACTTAAGGCAAGGGCTAAAAATTTCACATACTTTGTTATCCCTCTATAAAATATCCCAAAATTCTGTTATCTGGATTTTTTTTTTTTTTACTCTAAGGACATCTAGCATCATAAAGCAGGATGTTAGGGAAGATAGCTTTCTGTGACACAAATACTTTATGCATTACTGATAATAACCAGCAAAATCATGAAATGATAAGTATTGTATGGGTCAATAACTTATTATTTTTATAATTTGAAATCACCACTTAATTGAAAAAAGAGTTTTCACAGATTTATTATCAACATTTCCATTAATTTCTGTTTGCAAATAATAATGTGTATCTAACACCGTACCCTATAAATGGATACTTAAAATTTGGGTGGAATCATCATTTGAATTAAAGTTTTATTTCAGAGTTGAATAAAAAAAATTGCAAATTTTTCCTTTATTTTATTATCTTGAGTGACTTAAATATATTTGGTGAATTTCAAACACAAAGACTATTGCAGATACAAAGCTACTCTGACCATAAGATCTACATGACTCTCTTTCAAAGAAACCAACACACAAAATTTAATACTTCAGCTTACTGGTGTGTTTTAATAGCTTCAGAAAGTCTATTTTAATGTTAGATTCATCCTTCATCCTAAATGATAGTGGAATTCCTATGTATATTGTTTTTCTCTGCTGTTTCATTATTCTTTTAAAAAAATTGCTTATTTTTCTTACTTGGTATTTAAAATGTTTCCCTTTAGTTTTGCTAGTAATACTATTAAAAGGTAATTAATATAACTAATTTCTGATAGAAAAATATGCTATTTTATTTCAATAGATATTTTTCAATCAAATTTCCAATTTTTATTTTGAGGTCTTGGAAATATATATAATGAGCCAATATATGGCATTTAATGTTACAACTCTTTCTCTACATTCAACCTTATTTAAACTGTAATATTTATATGAATTAAATAATTTTACCTCAAAATCTTTTTTAATTTTTTCCTAGTCTTAATACTTTTCTTCGCTACAGTTTTACACTGTGACATCAGCATTCAAAATATAATGATTTGTGTTCTCCTTTGATAATAAGAAGTGATGACACCCAAAAAGTTATTTCACATCATCTACGAAGAAAAAGCAAGTTAAAATCAAAATAGAACTTCATTTCACATTCACTGAAATGGCTCAAACTAAGTCTTACTATGTATCCATAAATGACAATTACAGTGCTGAGGGGAATGTAATATCACATGGCTACATCTGAGACACACTTGTCCTACTTTCAACGTGAGAGCCAGATATTAGCTTGGTTGTTTTGATGCAAACCTTGCAAGACAAGGTCCTGATTTCTACCATTGGAACCAAACATAAATAAACAAATTAAATAAATAAATGAATTCAGAAATACATTCAGCTCCACTTAGCGATATTCGTGTTGGACATAAGAAATAAAACATAAAAAGTCTTAGGTTTGCAAAAAAAAAAAAATAAAAATGAAAAGTGTTCAAGGGCTTTTACCCACATAAAGGATCAGTTAGCTCGCCTTGCCATGACTAATACCACCACCTGGTGGCTTCAAGAACAGAAATGTTTTCAAGATGTCATTTGCTTCTTCTGCAACCTCTGTTTAGCTGCTGTTGCCTCATTTGTTTCTCTGACTACAAAATCTGTCTTTTGCATACACCCTGGTATCTTCTGGTTTCCATATCTTACAAGGAACTCTTCATCTTTGTCTCTTCTTTATTCACATAAGCAGTGAGAATATGTGAGTGCATGTGAAAAGTTTCAGCCAATTTCTTTTAAATGTATATAATTGCTCATCTCTTTGAACATTCATCTGAAAGGCCCTTTCTCTGTAGACACTTGAATTCAACCCTTTTAAAATTACCAACATTGGTGACTCAGATGTTTAGCCTAAAGCCTGTCATTATTTTCTGAATGTTTTGATATATTTTGGATGGCATTTACATTCAATGAAATAACACTATCTTAAATTCTTGGTGTGCTTTGAATATTGTATAATCTATGCAGCCTAAAATAAAAATAAAATATTGAAAGTTCTCTGATACTTCTTTCTAGTCCAATTTCTAGTCCTGAAAAAGTAAATACTCTTCCTTCTAAGCCTGCACTATTTGTTTCCTTAGATATAGTTTTCTTTTCCACTTATATGGTGTTTTTGAGACTCATCCTTGTTATGCGTATCAGTAGTTTGTTTCCTTATTGTTGAATCTGACAGTATCATATGCTACTAATACTTTACCTGAGTGGGTTCCTCCTCCTGCTGATGGGCACTTGGTGGTTTGGGTTTTGATGCCATCATGGTTTGCCTCAAAGGCTTTAATTCCATGTTCCTCAAATGTGACTGTGCTGGGAAGTGATATCTCCGAGGTTACCACTTTTAAGTGGGGTCGTTTGGATTCTAATTTAGTCCGGTGGGATCTTTACAATGGAGGAGGATCTGGAGACACAAATAGGTACCAAGTATGTTTCTACACAGAGGAAAGGTCACTGAGGTCACAGAGAAGACAGAGGATGTCTTCAAACCCAGAGGAAACCTGGGAAGGGGTCAAATCAGGCTATACCGTGATGCTGGACTCACATTTTCAAGAATTGTGAGAAAATACATTCTGCTGTTTAAGCGTCCAGATCTGTGATGATTTGCTAAGAAATCCTAACAAACTAACTTTCTGACAGCAGAACCAGGGAAATATGCACAGTATGTTCACTGGCTTCTGACAGAGAGTATGATGAAGGATGTATTGATCAGCCAGAAGAGGAGCCAGATGAAGGCTCCCAGGAGAGGCCAGGCAGGGACCTGGGAACCACAGCTTCTGATTCTGCCAGAGGGAGCACAGTCTCCCATCAAGACTGTGTGTCCACAAACCGAGGAGTTCCCCGGGCCCACCAGGCAGGGATGTGTGTGGATGTTTCTTCACAGAGGTGCGACTGCAAACTCCCCACCGCATCCCTCTCCCTTCTTGAGGGAAGACCAGTTACCGCCCCTCGTCCTAAGCTCTGTGAGTGCCCATTAAAAGTTACCTCATGGGAATAGATGGCACCCTTATTGGCCAGGTAATTGCAAGGGATGGGGCCTCAAAAGTGTCAAAGAATAAGACCTGGTCAGGAACCAAAGTCAAAATAAAAATACCACAACACAAAATTCCTGGAGCATCATGGACAGGAATTCAGCAGTCTTAGCACTTCTTGCCCAAGATACACAGGACGAAGGTCAAATATGTTTCTTGTAATCTTATGGATATCTAGAAAAGAGCTGAAGTGGCTTCACTTATCTGAGGAAAATACTAAAATTCTATCAAAAATCATAAGAAGACAGTTAAAAACACTCAATATTGTTGGATTCATTTTTAAAAAGACATCTTTGTAAATAATCATAAACCAGAAATTATTGTCTAGAAAATTATTATTTAATGAATGGATTAGAAGTGAAATTCAAAAAGAACTCAAAAATGATGTTGAATATATCATAAAATGATCCTTATCATACTAGAGAAGATGAAAATTAACTAAATTGGCAGCTATTTGTAAAAAGTTATATATCCACTGCCCATAGAATAAAAAGTCTCAAATAAGCAAGTGCTTATCTATATAAATCATTTCTTAGGAACACCAAAGAATGATTAAACTGTTATATTATAGAGGAAAAGAATTTCAAAACATAAGATCAAATTCTAAATGATTAAAAAATGAAAAATTTCAATACTTAAGTGAATGTTTTTATTCACCAGTATGTATTATAAATTTCAAGGGGTAATTTATAAAATGGAAAAAAATTCATACAGTTAATTCTAATTTCCATATACAGGATCTCTTCCAAAATATATGAAAAGTAAATGAATAAATTATGTTTTATTACTTTTTTACATGACTCATATAATTAGAGTTGTTTTCAACTGTCCAACTCCCTCAGTTTTGTGATGTCAGTGGGCTAAATATTTACCTCCCTGGGGCTGGAGATTTAGCTCAGTGGTTCCTGTGCATACTTGGCAAGTGCAAGGACCCGGTTAAATCACACGTAACCATAAATGACAAAGCCGGGAGTGGAGACTCACGCCCAGCAGCAATCAGTACCACATACCACAGTGCCTGGTGTGGTGGCTCAAGCCTGTAATTCCAGCACTTGGGAGGCAGAGGCAGGAAGATAGCTGTGAGTTCAAGGCTGAGCTGAGGGCCAGCCTGAACTACAAAAGCGAGACCCTGTCAAAACAAAACAAAACAAAAACAAAACAAAACAAAAAAACCTCCTTCTGAAATTCATACATTTAAATATTAATTCCTAATATTACAGCATTTGAACCTAGAATAGTTGAAAGATAATTAGATCACGAGAGTAAATACTTCATCTTGAGAAAAGTGGGAGCGGACTTGTTCTCCTCTCTGTTAACTGTTTTTCTTTCCTTCACACGCGGAAGCAACTATTCACCAGAATCTGTTCACCCTGAGTTAAAACTACGAAAAATAAAGATCTGTTATCTCAGCCAGCAATTCCAGGTTTCTTTGTTAAGCATCCAGGCAGGTGAAGCCAGGCAGTTAATGACTTTAGGTGTGCGGAACATTCTGTTTTGGAAGTTGCAGCCTAGAATCATCCACAAGTTGAAGACAGGAAAATCAGCAAGGACTTCCATATGCTCCTCGCACAGAGAGTTTCTGAAGTCTGAACTCAGTATTTGATTGCTTCCAAATTCTGAAGAAATTCAAAATATGAAAATAATTCCCAAAATTATTCTGCTGGGAATTAACACTTTCAATGTTATGCCGATTAGCAAATGATCGCTGGAACGAAACAGTATGAGTCAAGTTCTGCTTAATAACATGGAAGCAACGAGCCTTGAGGAGAAAGCTCCATCAGGGGGCAACAGCACCTGGAATACGCCCACTGATGGTGAAACATAGTTGAAGAAATTGTGTCCATTTTCTGCAAAAATGAAAAAATAATAGGGAAACACTAAGGACGTCTTAATGATGAAAATTAAATATGCATAAATTGAGAGTAAAAAGTGAGTTAATGTAGTTATATAATGATAATATATATTATTTTACTTTTCCATTTGAAAATCAATGCACAGAATCATATATATGATAAGATCTATAACATAAAGAAAATAAACTATGTGTACTTTATATTATAATATGTTTATATGTTAATAACGACTTGGAGAAATGTGTGTGAACCAAGATATAATAGGCTATGCAAGTGACTATAGATGATAAAAAAAAATAGTAATTGGCAAAGTATTCATGAAGTTTTTTAAAAAAAATATTGATAGGTACAATATGTGTAGCAAAAATACCAAACAAAGGGTACTAAAATCAAAAGGCACTAAAGGGGACTGATCGATAATCTCAGTGACTGAAATCCTAAAGACCCTCACCACTCTTTGTGTTAGAAATCTCTTCCCAGAGAATTTGTGGCAAGGTGCTGATACTCTTCAAGCCAAGACTTCTGGGATCATGTAGGATGGCATGATATAGAGAGAATGGAGAGTGAGAAGAATGTCACTGTGAGAATAAATTTGGAATATACACTCCATTATGCAGAACTGGCCAAGATCATGTATCCCCCCCAAAAAAAAAAAAACTTAACATTTTTGTGGAGGAGGTTGGCCATGAGGATACTTCATGACAATAACCAATTTAAAGTTAGCTTGTATGCAAAAGATACAATAAGAAGCAGGCATTTTTTAGTTTAACATACATGTAAGAGGCAGAATCTTGGATTGTAATAATGTAATGATTACATTACTGGAATAATGTAATTGCTTCCCATATCTCTGGAAAGGTTCAGAAGATTCTCTGACCCCTGACAGAGAATAACTATTTTCATTGGACCAGAAATGTGAGTGGGACAATTTCATCTCTCAATATCATTGACATAAAAATGAACTTAAAAAAGACGAAGTTCACAAGAATCTATGTCTGCAACCACAGAGATTGTATAGATATCCCAGTGAATGAGTGTTACTCTAGGGAAGTAGAAATTTGAGTTTTGAGTTGAGACTATCAACATGGAAAGATAATATAGGTGAGGAATTAATAATAACATTCTACGAAGGTATATGAAGCCATATCTCCGGGAAAAAGATAGGTAGATTTTAGGGTTTTATAATTTTCTAAACTTAGCAATGTGGGTATTGTTCTTATTATGTGAGCAAATAAACTTCATTCCTGAAGTTTGTAACAGATCAGGTTTTTTTAAACTTTCTTAAAATTTTTACTTTGATAAATTATGTGTAATCACCATAATTTATATAAAGTTGAAAATTTTTCTGTAGTTAAATAAGAAACATTCAAACCTATACTGATAAATATGTGATATTTGACCTTCTGTAATCATAAAAGAGAAGACTGAAATTTGAAAAGTCAGGAATGAAGGAAATAAGATTACCAGTCTTACAAAAACAGGGGCTATAATGTAGTAGTATGAATACCCACATTATCAAATTAAGCAATTTAGTATAAAATTTTAAAAAATAAAAATTGTTTCAAAATGAAAGGACAATCTAATAAGCTTATAACAAATAAACTCAGTAATCAAATATATTTCCACAATGAAAAATCCAGGCATAAGTTATATTGAATAATATATTATTCCAAATGTTTAAAGATGAATTATCATCAATTTCTAATAAAACTTTCATAAAGACAGAAAATAACCCTTCTCAATATATTCTGAGTCCATTATTACTTTGATGACAAAAAGACTTCATAACAAAGAGCAGGACCATATTCCTTATAAACACTTCTCCTCTTAAGATCAAATATTTGTTACACCTTAATAAGATTTATTCCAAGATTGTAGGGTCTGTTTAATAAATGAAAACTAATAAAATATGCTGTTTTACTAATGTACCAAAAAAACAAACAAAAACATCTGCTCACTTGAGTAGTGATTTCTGACCTCTGCATTACAAACCAAAATACTAAGACACTGTTTTAACAGCAGCAGAATGAACTTGCAGGACAAAATATTCATACGGAATTGTACAATTAATGCTAAATTGAGTTTTAGCAGAGAGGTGATAGAAATGAATGATTTTCAACAAATGATGGTACTTCTAATATCTAGGTGCCAGAAAAAAATATTTGAAAGATCTCTATACAATACTCAAAAGTTAACTGGGTTGGGGATTTAGCTCAGTGGTTTTAGCATCTGCCTGCCAAGTTCAGGGTCCAGAGTTCAATCCCTGGTGACCATATACCACAATACCAGGAGGGGTGGCTCATCCCTATAATCCCAGCACTCAAGAAGCAAAGGAAGGAGGATTGCTGTGAGTTTGAGGCTGGCCTGGGCTGCATAGTGAGTTCAAAGCAAGACTGATCCTGTCAAACACGCACAAACAAACAAACAAACATACAAAAACTAAAGGACATTACTGCCCAAAATCCATAGCTAAGATTATAAGATTCTTGAGGTAAAACGTGGAACCAAATCTTTGTGACTTTTGATCTGACAGCAGAATTCTCAGATATTACACTTGGAGCAAAAGTATAAATGAAAAGAAAATTTTGATACCATCAAAATTATAATCTTTTGATCTTCTAAGGTCACTGTTATGACCCAAATCTACATGTCCCCTGAGATCTTTCTGTGCTAATAGGCTGTTTGGAACAGGATGGATATAGGGTATGTGAAAATGATCTCAGGGTGTATGTTGATAAATTAGTCCAGTGGCTGAAATTAGCATAGTTTTGACTTGTGGCCAAATGCATTTACCAAAATAGAACCCCTAGCATGGGGGAGTAGGTTTGTAGTCTGGATGGAATTAAAGGGAAAGGCAAGCCCACTGCTTTCTGCTTCCCTGCCTTCTACTTTCATCACACGGGCCATTTCTCCTCTGAGATATACATCACCATGCCTCCCTCCCTTGGAGCCAGCCAACTACAATCTGAAACCTCTACAGACTATGAGCTCAAATAAACATTTTCTTCTTTAACTTTTGGTGGCAGGAATTTTGTTTCAGTGATAAGAAAATTAATTAAGACAGATTCTATCAAGAAATGCAAAGTTGAAATTATAACATTGGAAAAAATATTTCAAAGTCATAAATCAACTAAGATAACTTTATGCTGAATAGATTAATATATACATTTTAGCAGAAATATGTAGAAATACAGATAATTTAGTAATACAAGTTAAACCAAATTTTAAAATGTCAGATGATCATACACATTTTTCCCAAGAAGTTATATCTATTGATGAACACAAAACCATGGAAATATGATCATTAGGACAATTATTTTAATAGAATAAGATATTACTCCCTAGCCTTTAAGGTGGAAACCCAAAAATATATTATTGTAAAAAATGCTTACTAAAGATATGGAATTAGATTCATCATACATTACTGGTGGGACTTTAAAATTGTAGAGTAATTGGAAAAATAGTCGAGCAGTTTCAAAAATGATTATGGACAGAATTATCACATGACTCTGGAGTCTACACTTAAGTGTACTTCCAAGAGAACTAAAAACATGAAGCCAAAACTTCTACTTATGCAATAGTTATCTACACTAATCATAAAAGTAGAGGAATTCACGTACCTGTTGAGGGATGAAGGAATAAAATAAAGTATGGTAAACATAAAATGCTCCTTTAAAATAAAAATACAATATTGATATATAATGCAATAGAGACAGACTCTTAAAGCATTACACTAGGTAAAGAAGCACAGAAATGGAAAATGTAAAACATTCATATAACAAATCTAAAACAATGAACCCCATGCAAACAGTTTCATAGCTGTCTCTGGAGGGAGAAAGTGAAAATAAATGACAAATGTGAGTTTCTTTTAGAGGTGAAAAAATTTCTCTTTAAAAGGTGATAATGATGGTTGAATTTAACTATATTTCAAAGAATGAAATTTATCGGTGAATAAATAAATAAATAAATTTTGATTTCATTAAAATTATAAAAATTAATCATAACCTTTTAATTATTTTTTTTTAGACAGAATCTGGCTTTGTTATTCAGGCTGGCCCTGAGCTCGGCCTTAAACTCCCAGCAACCCATCTCACTTTTTCTCCTAGTGCTGGGATTACAGGTGTGAGCCACCACACCAGGCACTGTGGTATGTAGTACTGATTGCTGGTGGGCGTGAGTCTCCACGCCCAGTACTGTTGGATGTGGACAATGGGGATTGAACCAGAGCCCTTGTGCTTGCAAAACAGACACCGGAACCACTGAGCTAAATCCCTGACCCTCTTAGTGATTTTTGATACTGAAAAATCTAAGAAATTTAGACGTTCATTGAATGAAAACATCTACTGCAAGTAAAGAAACAATTTTGATCAGATTAGTTTCAATAGTAATAACTGAAGATCTGTGTATAAAAATGTTTCTGCAATCTAATATTTAATGTAATTTTTACTTAACAAAAATTTATTACCTCTTAAATTCTTGGCACCAAGATTAGCATTTGGCTTGTCTCTTGTCCTTTACTTCTCAGAGTGTTTTAAAATATAGTCTTCATATTGTAAATTACACATATTAGTATGACTAAATATCTCCAACTTGACACATAGAGTCATCAAAAGAAATTTGGATAAAATTAATCATAAACTGAATAATTTATTTATTATCTTATTATGTATTTTTATGACTCCATATATAGTAAACATTCATTCACATTAATGATATTTTTATAGCATTTTTACAAATGTTCCAGAAGATTTATTATTTGAAATAGAGTTTGTTGAATATGATTTTCTATATTAAAGGAATGTGGAGGAAGGAGAGTTTCAGGGTATGTTGCCAGGAACTGCTTTCAGCTCCTTACTTTCAGTCAAACTGACTTGAGCCCACACATCTCCATTTATTACATCTTTGATAATACTGAAAGTGCTTGCAGGACACAACTATAAGCATTATTCAAACGACAAACAGAAAGAAAATCCTCAAGTAAATATTCAGCAGAAATCAGCTAAACAAGTAAATGCAATTGTAAGCGGGACAGTGGAATTTGAACAATGAGTCCCGATGAAGTAAAGAGTTTGTCTTGAGTCTAAATTGTTGACAGTGAGTTTTCTCCAAGCTGGTGATTAGGAGCAAGGTTCTGACATTTGTTTAGTCTTTATCCATGAGTTTTGGGTAATCTAAATTTGTGTTGTTCTCTTTGATTTGGTTATTTGAAATCATTTGCAAAGTCATTTCTCTGAGGACCATTTTATTTTGCCTCTAGAATATTAGACTTTTTTATATTTAGACATTATTTGATCCAATCTTATTATTTTAGGGAGAAAAATTTGGGAGTCAAGACTAAATTGAAACTTGTTCAGAAAGTGAGATAATTTCTTCCATGTGTGCTTTCATAGAAAAAATATATGTAGTGTGATTATGAATTTGTTTTATATAATATACTTTAAATCTCTGAAGTATATTCTGTTTATTTTTAATGTCACTCAGACTTTTCTTATGGAATTTAGTACAATTTTTCTCTTAGTTTGATACAGTCAATCCCCATTTTACTTTCACTATTAAATACAAGTATCTGTATAACCAAGGCATGTGTTAAAACATAGGGTAAGTTAATTTCTTTTTAGTTTTTCTCAGTGTGCTTTTTAGCAATTAATGATACTAACAGTCTTACCTTCAGAGATCCTTAAGGTCTCAACAATAAATACCTATTTTATCCTGGTTTAACACTTCCACATGAAGAGCATAATGTGTTATTATCAATTTAAAACAGTCTGAAATGTTCTTGATGTTAGAGAGAAGGTATATCCATGCACACACCTGCAACTTATAATTTCACTTCCTCCTTTTTCCCCTACTTCTATTGATCCCTTTAATATCTGAAAATGTTATTTCCTATTAGTTATCTTGTAACTTTCCTCTCTAGTTATCAGCAAAATTGAACATTTTAGAGTAAGAATAGGATCCCGTCTAAAGCTTTAACACTCAAGTATCCCGTGGTAGTCAAGATTTTCCCATCCCTGTATTTTACAGTGATAACTAGTTGTTGGGGACTGCAGGCACATCCCACAGCACTCATTCAGAAAAATGGGACTTCTATTTGGCTCTATTCACTTTTCGTGTTCAGAAGGACTAGCATCATTTAGTTAATAGTTTCAGATTCATGAAACAGCTTGATTGCTGTGCTCATGCCTAGGAAACCATGATGAAAGCTTTATTTCCTTGACAAATGATCCTTCTACCTTTGAAACTTATGTGACCAGAATCTTCTATCATTTCAGTTATTAATTGAGGTTCTACATTTTTGTATGTTTACCTGTATGAGACATCATACAAATAATTTACACATATTAACTAATTCTCATACCAAGCTTATGTGCTTACAAATAAAATAAACAATTTGCTCTATATTACATCTCAAAATCATAATTCAGATGAGAGTGGAACTCATCCACGATGACTGCATATCTAAGATTTCTCCACAATGCAGGTTCTAGGACTCCATTTAATGAAATACTGCTATGCTTATCCAATTATCTTCTTTATTAGATTTTTATTATTGGTTAAGCATAAAGCCCCAATCATTTTATTAAAGGCTATGATAAAAATGAGCTGATAGATATGATAATTTTCAGGAATTTAATGTTCAATTGAGAAATAGTTGTGAAAATTAATTTTAAAAATATTGCAAAAACATAGACATCTACTCACAAAGAGAGAGGGAGAAGATGAAGTAGGAATAAGTAAAGCAACTTAGGACGGTCAAAATGGAAAATAATAATAAAAAAAAGAAATCATTAAGAAAGAGCTAAATAAAATATAATACAAGGTTGAGTGTGGTGGCTGATGCCTGTAATCCCAGCACTCGGGAGGCAGAGGCTGGAGGACTGTCTTGAATTTGAGGCTAGTCAAGGATGCATAGCGAGTTCAGGGTCAACCTGAACTGCAAAGAGAGGCTCTATCTCAAGAAATTAAATAATAATAATGCTAATAATAATAATAATACAAAATAGAAAATTTTGCAGAAGTGAAGAAGACCAAGAGATAGAGAGGGCAAGGTAAGAGGATGAAAAAATAAGGTGTACTGTGTACATAGACTAACTCCCGTGAGCAGTGTAATTATTATGTACTGTTAACATGTACTAATCAAAAGGAGGCAAAAGAAATAAAGACCTTAAAAGGGTGATTCAGTGAGAGGAGGAGCAGGAGATCAAAAGTAAATTGAAAGAAGCACAAAGTTCTTCCAGGGAGAGATAGTAGGATGTAAAAAGTGGCTGGGGCGTGAAGGCATGTCTTGAGTTTGATTAAACTTTAAAGGAAGGGCAAACCCAGCCATCCTAAAGACAGGTTGGGCACCTCAGGCTGCTACAACAATGAAGAGAAGCTTTGAAAAAGCCATTCCTTGTTCAATAATTTATTTTTTCTAGCAGCACTGTGGAGGATGAAATGAAAGAGTACACTCATGAAGTCCAATAAGTTGAGATTTTACTAAGACTTTCAGATAAAGTTATTTTCATTTGTGTTCAGTGATTCTGGATTTACACACACACAAAAACTACAGTCATTTATTTGCTAACAAGCTGTTTGATTTTAAGAGTGCACTAACCTGGAACCGTGCATGGAAACTTTATTTTCCTTGGCTTATCAAATGTACTTTTTTTTTTTTTTTTTTTTTTAGGTTTTTTGAGACACGCTCTCGCTTTGTGGTTCAGGCTGGCCCTGAGCTCAGCCTCAAACTCACATCACAATCCTCCTGCCTCTGCCTCCCGAGTGCTGGGATTACAGGCGTGAGCCACCACGCCCGGCACTGTAGTATGTGGTACTGGTTGCTGCTGGGTGTGGGTCTCCACACCCAGTATTGTTATGTGGTTACCGGGGAATCGAACCCGGGCC
>PVIR01025250.1:0-25066 GCA_004026965.1 Petromus typicus | reverse complement strand
TTCCCTAAGCCAATGTCTTCAAGAGTTTGACCTAACCTGTTTTGTAGTAGGTTTAGAGTGTCTGTTTTAATATTTAGTTCTCTTATCCACTTTGATTTTAGCTTGGTACACGGTGAAAGAGTTAGATCTAGTTTTAGCCTTTGGCAAGTTGAAACCCAGTTTTTCCAGCACCATTTGTTAAAGAGGCTATCTTTCCTCCATTGAGGATTTTTGGCTCCTTTGTCGAAGATGAGGTGGCTCAGTGTATCTGGTGTAGTTTCTGGATCTTCTAGTCTACTCCATTGATCCTCGGGTCTGTTACGATGTATAATCTTTTTGATAATTCTCTGTATTCTGTTTGCCAGGATCTTATTGAGGATTTTTGCATCAATGTTCATTAGGGATATTGCCCTGTAGTTCTCTTTTTTGGTTGGGTCTTTCTCTGCTTTTGGAATCAGGGTAATGGTTGTTCCCAGGAATGAGTTTGGGAGTACTGCTTCCCTTTCAATTTCATTGAAGAGTTTCAGAAGTAGAGGCACTAACTCTTCTTTAAAAGTTTTATAGAATTCAGCAGTAAAACCGTCAGGTCCAGGGCTTTTCTTTGTTGGCAAGTTTTGAATTACATTTTCAATTTCACAGATTGTTTTTGGGGCATTTAACATTTCTATATCTTCTTTATTCAGCTTTGGGAGTTCATATGTGTCTAGAAATCTATCCATTTCTTCTACACTTTCCATTTTATTAAAGTATAAATTTTCAAAGTAGGTGTTTATTATCCTCTGGACTTCCTCTGGGTCGGTAGTAATTTCTCCGTTCTCATTCGTAATAGCATAGATATGAGCCTTTTCCTTCCTTTGTTTAGTGAGGTTGGCTAAGGGTCTATCAATTTTGTTTATCCTCTCAAAGAACCAACTTTTTGATTCATTGATTTTTTGAACCGTTCTCTTGGTTTCTATTGCATTAATTTCTGCCCTGATCCTTATAATTTCTTGCCTAGTGCGAGCTTTGGGTTTGTTTTGCTCTTCTCTTTCTATTCTCTTGAGGTTCAGCATTAAATTGTTTATTTGAGCTTGTACCATTTTCTGGATGTAGGCTTTCACTGCTATGAATTTTCCTTGTAGAACTGCTTTCATTGTGTCCATTAAATTTCTATATGTTGTACTGGGGTTATCATTTAGTTGTAAGAACTGTTCAGTTTCTTTTCTAATTTCTTCTGTGACCCATTGGTTGGTCAGCAGAGTGTTGTTCAGTTTCCATGTGTTTGTGAGGATCCTGGGATTTCCTTCGCTATTCAGCTCCAATTTCACGGCACTATGGTCTGACAGTATACAAGGGGTAACTTCAGTCCCTTTATATTTGCTTAAACCTGTTCTATGAATGAGCACATGGTCTGTTTTGGAGAATGATCCATGAGCAGCTGAGAAGAATTTAAATTCTGACTTTGTGGGGTGAAATACTCTGTAGGCATCTATTAAGTCCATTTGCTGAAGAGTCTGGTTGAGCTCAAGGATTTCCTTAGTGACTTTTTGTCCAGTCGATCTGTCTTTTTGTGACAGTGGGGTATTGAAGTCACCTACTATTATTTTATTGGAGTTTATCTGGTTTTTCATGTCCATTAATGTTTGTTTTATATAGTTGGGTGCATTTGAATTTGGAGCATAGATATTTAAGATTGCTATTTCTTTCTCTTGGACTTTTCCTTGAAATAAAAGATAATGTCCATCTTTATCTCTCTTTATCAGTTTTGGCTTGAAGTCTATTCTGTTTGCAAATAAAATCACCACTCCTGCTTTCTTGCTGTTTCCTGTCTCATGAAGTACTGTTTTCCATCTCTTTACTTTCAGTCCATGGGTTTCATTCTGATTGAGGTGTGTTTCTTGTATGCAACAGATTGTAGGATCTTGCTTCTTGATCCACTGTGCCAGTCTGCATCTCTTAATTGGCGCGTTGAGTCCATTGACATTAATGGTTAGGCAAATTTAGTGCTGCCATGTTTTCCTGTTCTTGGCTGTGTCATTCTACTTCTGCCCTTTCCCCATCAGTTTCTTGTTTGGTCCCATAGGTTGACCCAGTTAGTTCTCATGGATTTGTAACTTTTCTTATTTTTCTCCAAGATATTCTTTAAAATGTTTTGGAGCACAGATTTTGTATTTGTGAAGTTTTTCAGGTGTTCTTTGTCATGGAAGTATCTTATTTCCCCATCAGTTTTGAAGGATAGTTTTGCAGGATACATCAGTCTGGGTTGGAAGTTGTTTTCCTTTAGGGCAGACTTCACTCCAGGCTCTTCTTGCATTGAGTGTTTGAGCTGAGAAGTCTGCTGTGATCCTGACGGGCTTCCCTTGGAATGTAACTGTCTTCTTTTCTCTGGCTGCTTTCAGTATTTCATTCTTTTTTTGGTTATCTGGGACTTTTATATGCCTGGGTGTAGATTTTTTCATGTCATGGGCGTGTGGAGTTTTGTAAGCTTCATATATTTTTATGTCCAATTCTTTTCCTTTCCCTGTGATATTTTCTGCCATTATCTGTGTGAATAGCTTTTTGATGTCTTTAACATTGTCTCCTGCTTCCTCAGTGACTCCAGTCAATCTTATGTTATTCTTCTTTGAATCATCTAGTAGCTGTTGGATTGACTTTTCATTATCGCTGGATTTTTTCCGTAGATTATGCCTTTCCAGTTCATTGGTTGAGATCCTGTCTTCTAGGTCTGAAATTCGGTCTTCTGCCAAATTCATTCTATTGCACAAACTTTCATTTTCTCTTAATTTCCTGGACCTCTGCTTGTAGTTGTTTAAAAGGTTCCATTGCTTTTGCTATCTTGGATTCTATCAACTCAATGATTTCCTCTTAGCTTTATTAATCATCATGTTGACAGTGTCCAATATCTCTGCTTTCACCTCAGAGATCAGTTCTGATTTCCATTTTACTAGATCTGCTTTGGTTACCATTTCTGTGGACCCTGGAGGCTGGCCTTCAAATGTCTCTATTTCCCTTCCCCCTGTATTACCTTGAGGTGAGGATCTTTGTGTCTTAGACTTTGTGTGTTTTTTCCTCTCTGAGTTTTTGTCCTTGCTGTTGTTTTTGGCTTTGTACCTGCCCTGTTTTCTGGCGATGTTGGTTGCAAGTCTCTTTCCTCCTAATATTTAGGAACCTTAAAATATCAGTGTTTCCTGAGTTGGTCTTTACAGTCTGTATTGAGATCTTTAAAAAAAAACCTGTAGTTGTGGCACACCATATGAGGCACTCAATCAATATGGTCAGAGCACCTTCTCCTGTCTGCTTTAGAGGTAGGGAGGCTCTGGCTCCTGCACTGCTACAATTGTGATGCCTGAGGTCCCAATGAGCCTGCCTGCTCACCAATACAGAGTCTCTGAGCTCACCTGTGGAGTGGGCCTGAAGGCCAGTAGGCTGCAGGATCTGTGCAGCTGCAATGGTACTGGCTGATGTTCCAACAGGCCCACCTACTCACCAAAAAGGTCACTGGATTTGCTTCTCCAGTTGACATGGAAAAAGTCAGACTCTGGCTTTCCTTGGCTGCAATGGCATGGGCTGCTGCTTTCCCAGCTCTGCCCACTGCTATACTCAGTCCCTGAGCACTCTTCTGGCATGGGCCTGGAAGCCAGCAAGCTCCAACCCTGGCATGGATGCGGTGGTGCCAGACTCCACCTCCAAAGCCGCTTCAGCAGTGCTGCCCGCTGCTAAACTCAGTCCCTGGGTGCTCTTCCAGTGTGGGCCTGGAGGCCAGGCGACTATGGCTGATTTTGTTCCTTGACTCCTTTCTTATCCCATGTAGCTCCTTAAGAAGACTTGTCCTCAGGTTCAAATACTGAAAATCCTCTGTCCTCACTCTCCAGCTGTGTGACATGGAGGCTCTCTTTTCACCTGGATACGGAGGTGAGGCCCCATCACCGCCTCTCTGGCAGATGAGAGAAATAAACTTCTAATGTAGTCCTCATGGAAACTCAAGTGGCTAGTATAAATGAATGTTGTCTTTTAGAGTTTCTGATTTTCTCCACAGAAAAGGAGAGAGGATGGACAAGGCTATAACCATGGGAACTTTGAGCCTGCAATGGTCCTTTATCTAAGAGGGGCATGCTAAGGAATGGTACTCCATCTTGCTTTTCATGTCAGACATGTGAAGGGCCTGCTTATTCAAGGGCACTTATAGAGATGGCTATCTTAGTCACTTTTTCATCTTTAAGATACAGTAGGTAACCCTTGCAACATAAAGGAGGCAAAGTTTTGGTTCACAGATTGTGGAGCTTTCAGTCTATAATCAGTTCTGTCAGAGCAGAAAGGCATGAAGGAAGGAGTGCTGTTCATATTATGGTATCCAGGGAAGCAGAGGTCATGACATGAGGAGCAGGGGAAGGAGATAAACTCTCCCAGGTCACACCCAGAGCGACAGCTCCTCCAAGTCATCCGTAACATCAATAGTCTGGTCACCTTGTAAAAGCCCAACTGTAATCAATCACAGGAAGCTCTTAGGATAGTCTACACATAAACCACAGCAATGGCTAAAGTAGTTCTTTTAAAGTGTCATGAAGATATTCACTGCATTAACCAAGTAAGCAGAACACTGGGATCGCTTCTGGGATAATTCTTATTAGTTTGGGGTGATGTGAATGACATACTTCCTATGGACAAGAGCCAAAGTAGGGCAGCCCATTGCACATTCAACAGCAAGAACATTGAGGACCATGTGAGCCCCAAGGTAACACTCACCGCCCAGATACTGTCCCATCACTGATGCTAGACCAGCCATCCTCCCAGCTCTGGGAATCACACTGTCTCCTCAGTGAGGAGCCCCTGACAGCCTCTCTGTATGCACATACCCCTTTTCTGAAGTGACACTCTTAAGCACACAGACACTGTCTCTGAGAAGATTTTGCCACAAGAAGTTCCCATCCTCAGATTTCTAGTACTGTGTAAGACAGACACCTCTGTATCAATTCCTTTTAGTTTTCTTATCCTATCTTTGAAAGTTTTCACTTTAAATGTCTTGTTCCCTTTAGAGATTTCTATTCCCAGACTTCATTTCTGAAGGCTTTTAATCAGGTCCTCAGAGAAACAATTAGATGTCATGACCACTGAATAAATCCATTGAAATATCCTTACATGAATACAAGCTGTTGGAGAAATTGTCTAATTAACTGACAGATGCCTTGAAGCTTTTTAGAGTTGATAGACAGAGCCGCCTGAATGACCTGAAAGATAAAGTCACAGTGTGGAATCAGAGTGAACCCAGCAGAGCAGTCTGAATTCAGAAAGAAAACGCAAGGCTATGGACATACTACCATATGCACTTATTACAACACATTGGGGCTTATATAGGTAACTCATTAATTATTTGGAAATTATCTAGCTAGGCCTAGACTTGGCTTATAAACACTGTAGTGTTTGGAACATTATTTCCATGAAAAATGTGAGAGGGTTTTGTACAAATAGAAAGCCCATATTTTTTCTGAATCCAGTAAAATTGGTCTAGTCAGTCTGTCACCCAGGAAGGCCCAGCACCTCTCCTTTGATAGACAGCTCTTCAGTGTTTCACCAGAATTTACCACACTGATAAGTCCTTCTTTAATGATCAACAGGTTAAAAGTCTTGCTGTATTCTTTAGCAGTTAGTGGTCTGTAAAGCTCATGCCCACAACTGACTTTCTATATGATATCTTCAGTGAAGCTGCCTGCTGCTCTATCAGCTGTTTGTTACAGCTCTAAAACTTGAACTTGATTCAAGTACCATGTTTAGTGTCTAAATGTGTTCATCAATATTTCCAGTGGCCCATTCAGAGTTATGGCTTGGGGAACCAGACTGAAGTAGGCTATGCCCGTGCAAGCAGGGCAGGCCTGGAGAAAAATGTGTCTGTGTGGATTGGTTGATCTGAGACTGTCTAAGGTAAGGGAAGCAATAAGTAATAGAAATAATCATTTCCAGTTAAACTGAGGTGAGGCACATAGTAGTAACCATCCATGTAAGTGGGCTCTGGCCTTGGAGAAGGGAAGGGGTGAATGAGGATGGACATCACTTGTAGAAAAAGTACCCTTTTCAAAAAGTAGCACCCTTAAACTGTAAGAAGCAAAACACATAAGAATAGCTCCCATTCTAGATTCTAGAAAGATAGTTCTAGGTATTCAAGTGCTATCTTAATTTTATTTCATAAGCACTTAAAAGAAAGTGTATATTTCCTTTGAGAATGCTGCAGAATTTATTGAAATGTCACATTGATTTGGGCAGAAATAAATTATATGAATTCAGTTTGATAACCTTAGCTAAGTCAGAGCAGTCTATAGTCCTCCTTAACAGTTACATGCATCTTTGAATTACAAAAGAGAAGTACAGAAGTAAAGACAAGAAGAAAGATAAATAGAAATGGTATAAATATTGTTTATTTAGCAAACAGCTTTCAAATGTAGTTGTGAAAAGTACAGAAAGGAAATCTTGATATTCAAAAGATTTAAGTGACTCATGCACACTGTCATGATTAATTATATTATATGCAGAAGTAGCTAGTACCCCTACTTAATGTTGTGACATACATACTTCAGTTTCATAAATGAAAAGCACTTAAAATAATAGTGTATCATCTTTATTTATTGAATAAATTTAGATCAATTGATGATAAATAAGTTAATTTAAATCACACTGGAGGGTCCTCCTGGCATGCTGATCCCTCTTTATTTCTCATGGGGCTTCAACCTATAACATATAGCCTGCATGTGTCTTTCTTACAGCTTTATTACATTTGTCAATATTATTAGTCATTTCTCTAAGAGTGAGTTTATTAGATTCTCTAGTCTTAGATACTTGTGGCAAGATAAACCATTAGCAGGTTTATAGTCAATAAACTGTCAGCATCCAAATGTCCTTGTGTTCAAGTTGGTGGCTGAGGACTAGTGAGCCTCCTAGTCAGTCACCCCATCTGCACCCAAAAGTGAGTTGCATAAACAGTAAATGCAAATGTCAGGGAAACTGCTCCCTGAGTTTCTGGGCACATTATTATTGCCTGTCCCACCTGGTACCCAAAACTACCTTTCTCTAGAATCCCACTGTGTGAGCCAGCTAGTGTCACCAAAAGCCTGAGTTCTTTATACCCTACTTTTATTGGACAGGTGTACACTTCACCCTTTTCTATTTATGTTACCTTACAGATGGGTGTCACGTTAGCTCCTTTCCTTCAAAAGAAGGTCCATTTCCATGGCTTTTCAGGTTCACAAAAGCTACTAATCCTGTCACTACTAAGTTGATGACATTAACTGTGAATTAATAATATTGAACTCGAAAAAGCAGATCTTAAAGGACTCCTGCACTCAATATTTTAATCACCTGTTTGCTTGAACACACCTCAAAATGATCAAGGGACTTTTCTCCAGATTATATTCCTAACAAAGGGATCTGCTTGGTCTGTCTTCTTAGGTGAAGATTTGGGATTACTTTCCAGAGAAATAAAGGCTTGTTTTTTATTCTCTAATTAGTGAAGTACAGGAAAGGCAGCCGACCACATTTTAAGAACAGAACTACATTTTAAACTAGACTTTAGATGAGAGTCAGAAGTCAGGAATGCTGTATTTGATGCTGAGTTTTCACCAACTAAGGCAGGTCAGGTTTAGATCCAATAACATTATTAAAAGTGTTTCAGATGTTTTTATTTTGAAGGAATATAGTAATGTTGTACTCTAAATTATGAGAGTAACTTAATGGGTTATATTTAATGTGTGATATATGTAATATAGTGTTCTGAAAGTTGAGCCCTTACCCTCTAGATTGGCTTTATTTAATTATCAAGGACTGATGTCCTCTCAACAGGAACTGCACTCACAGAGCTCCTTTATCATGGCCTCTAATGTGACCTTTTGCCATGCTTGTGAAATAGTCTGATATTATTGTAAGGGTTAAAAATGTCATCTCTGGGCTCTTTCAATTTATTTAGTATCTCTGTAATGTTACTTAGTATCTCTTCATTTGCACATTTTTAAAATGGAGATAATAACATACATTCCAGAGGACAAGTTTAAGATTTTAATACATTAATGGGCTTCACGGCCTGCATAATGTAAGAGCTCAAAAATGTGATCTAGGTTGGAGCAGTGGACCATGCCTGTGATCCCAGTGTTTCAGCAGGCTGAGGCAAAAAGATTACAAGTTTCTGTCTCACTGCCTTGTCAACTTAGTGAGACACTGCTTCAAAATAAGAAATTTAAAAAGTGTTGCAGGAATGTAATTCAGCTAGAAGTCCACGAGTTTAATTCTCAATGAAAAAAAAAGGTGATCTTATTCTTATAATTCCATGTATATTTACTTCTTTCTACTCAGCTAAATTTTATTATAAGCCTTTTAGATGTTTAGATGTCTTTTTGATCTTTCTAATCCTATCCTCTTAGTTCCTACCTTCTGTTTATCATTCCTGTGGGTTTTTTACCCATCTGGATCTCCAGTTTTGCACAGCTCCACCTATCCTCATCACTCTGCCAATTCTGCCTTAAAGGCTATGGTTCTGGGCCAGCACTGCCCTGATGAAAGACACTCCCTGCTTTCCTGGTGAGGTTCAGTCTACTCTCCAAGTCCACGAGGTCCTCTTCACCATCCCTTCCTCTTCCAGTGCACTTGAATGCTGACCTCTCACTCCCACTTCTGTACAATTGATTTCATCCTGGGTGTACCAAGCTAAAGGTATTTCAGAAATAAATCTCCTCCTTTCAGCAGCTGTGGTTTACAGGGAGATCAGCCCAGGCCCCAGATTCCTGTGCTTCTCCCCTGGTAAGAGACAAATGTCTGGCTTGCTGCTTTAACTGCTTCTTCTCAGAAACATTGCCATCATATTATTTGTCATATGCTAATAAATCAGTTAGTCACTAGGCACCTAAAACACAGAGTATTTGTTCTATATATATTCTCTCTTCCTGTCCTTGTTGCTACCTAGCACATTAAATATCATGGTCTCCATGTTCAGATCAGTAAAGGAGTACAAAGAGGTTAAACAGTTTACCAAGATAATGTAGCTACAAGCAGGTGAAGTGAGACTCCAGCAGAAGCCTGTGTTATCCAAAAGTCCTCTCTCCCTTTGGTCATAGTGCATTTCAATAGATGTCCTTGCATTAGATTATGAGTTCTTTGATAGATCAACTTTGTGTCTTCTATATATTTATGTGGGCTTATATTTTAGATAAGTAAATAGTGAATATAGTTTTATGAATGAATTAATGAATGATAAAAATGAACAAATACATTTTTGTGTCAACTATGAGGAAGGATTTATTATCTTACACTTTTCTAAAAAGTTGTCAAGAAATATTCATCGAGTCAACTTTATGTGAAAGGAAGAACTAAAAAACAAGAATGTACAATAAATTTTTAAGATCATACTTTTCAAAGTCCATATGTGTAACAGAAAAGAGAACTAGAGAACAATTACAAGAGAGCAGCTGTGGACACTGCATAGGGAGTCTATTGGTACCTTATCATTTCTTTCTCTTGCTTATTGGTATGTCCTAGCATTACCTTGCAATCAAAAAAAAAATTAACTAAGGAAAGTCTGGGTGCAAGTTTGAATTTAACTGAAAGGAAAATATTATCAGTGATAGCAGTTTTCAGATTATAAATATTAATTTATTTTATGTGCATCATAGAGATACAGCCATATGGGAGGGTCTGCCCATCACCAGTCTGTGGCTTGTGCCTTGCACATTCTGTGCAGCTGGTTCTACAAAGTGCAAGTCTAAATTTGTTCATAAGAATTCTTACTGGTTTCAATGAACATATTGAATGAACACGTTCTTGGATGGAGACATTACAGGCAGGAGAAATGCCAGCTTACTTCAGAGTCCTGCAGTTAGAAGAATTAATTATCTGGAATAATGCGTGTTGGTACTGCATTCTTTTCTGGGTATTTTTTACTGTTCAATATATTTTGGAATGTTCCATGACCTTGCAGTGTGTCCTACAGATAAAAGTAACCAATAGCAACTCTTTAGTCAACAAATTTGTACAAAAATTATTAAGAGTTTTGTCTTTCCCCAGATTCTCTAAGACCTAAAGGATGAGTAGAAGAAGAAGAGAAAAAATTAAAGTTTACTGATTCACTGAGTTTGCCAGGGTCTAAGCCACGTCTGCATCCCTGAAACATTGTACCTCACATCCACAAATTAAAGGAGTTCATTTGAACTTATGGACTTTACAGGTTTCAGTCTGTGATTGGCTGGCCCCAAGGCAGAAGTAGCTCAAAGTAGGGGTTGGCATATAATGCTATTATGCTCCTAATATGTCTTCCATGTTAATTTTAATTTGTTAGTTGTTCAGAGTCAATGCGTATGTCTAATTGCTCCTCAATTGCATTCTTCTGTCTTCAAAAACCTGTGTTGATGTTGTACAGTTTAACTTCTGAATTCCACTGCACCCATCATACTATTTATAATTTCCATTTCTTCAGTTCAGTGTGCTTTATGTGGCTCAGCCAACAATCTTTCCTAAGTCTTTTAAATCTTTTATTAATTAAACAGACATGCAAAATGCACACACAAAAATGCTCAAAATAAATACATTTTAAGAAATAGTTTATGCTTTAGGTTAAAATAAAAAATGATTTGATTGAATGTTATATGTATAAAGTCTTAGCCTAACTTAAAAAAAAATAGTTGCTTAGAAATGTCTTTAGTAATTATAAACAACCACAGAGATCTCCATGTAGCAGAAAAGACAACCAGGGGTGGCCTATGCCCATGTTTTTGTTACACCCCACCACTGTGTCTATCCTCTGTGTGAGGCATCCTCGTGAGTGTGCCCCATATGTTTACCCCCTCCCTACACACAGCTCCACCTTTGATTTTCCCCAGGGAGAGTGAAAACATCTGAATGCAACAGCCATATGGTAAACTCTTCCCAGTTTTTACTTTGTGTACATGCCACTATATTTTTTAAATCTGCAAATTTTTTTCAGTACTTAAATCACAGGCTTCTTTTGATATACATTACAAATGACTTGGACATCTCAGTAAGTTGGGCTAAAAAATACACTGGATTTTTAAGCTGGATTGACAGAGGAATGGGAAATAGTCTAACACTTAAAAATGACCTGCAAATGTAAATGTCTGGGATGGCTTAAAATTGGATGTTTTTCTACCATGAGAAATCTTTTCAACCTGTAATAACTAAATGTGTAAATTGTTTCACTTAAAATTTGATTTATCACTAGTTTACATGTAGATGCAGACAAAATTCTATCATATTTAACTATTAGGAAAAAAAGAATTCCATCCAAAGAATTTCTTAAACATTAAAATTTTATGCTTTAATTATTTTTGACCTTAGATTTTGTGTAAAACTTGGCTTCTTCTGATGTTACCTTGTAGTCTTATCAGAGCCTAGGTCTAAGCATATAAAATAATGCAAAAGTCACCATGAATAATTCTAAAACCTTAATTAAGGAACAATGTTACAAATCTCAGATATGAAAGTCAAATTTGAGAATTATAATAGCAAAGCAAATTATATTTCATGGGAAGTGCTGGACAAAGGAAGAATAATTGTCTTCTGTTAATTAATTTCTTCTGTTTATCTCATCCATCTTTTTGGAGTGTTAGAATTATTTCAGAGGCTTTAGATTTATATCAAGGTAAGAGATTTTGTGTGTGAGTTGGATGTTATGATAGCTTAGTGCATAAAGACTAGAATTCTGTAGTTATTTTTCTTGCAGGAAAGGGACAATATATAAGGAATTTTATAAAGTATATACTACTGCATTTGTTTATTATATAAAATATTGTCCTGCTCTTAGCCTTCTACCTGGTTTGGCTTGTTTCTTTGTGATGCTTTTTATCTTAAGAACTCCTAAAGTGATTTAACTACCTGCCCAAAAAGTCTGCACATTATGTTACAGGATCAAAACTGCTCTTACACATCTGGGTAAAATCTCAAGAAATATTCCAAGGTAAATGTACACTTGAAGTAAGTTTCTCTTTTTTATTTGTTTTTAGCCATACGTACCCATTCCTTTTTATTATTAGTCAAAACAGTGCTTGCAGTATTTTCCCCAGAAATTTATATGGGGAGTGTTGGTCGTGGTTCTCCTGGGACCCACATTCTGCCTTTCAGCTGTGGGAAAGGTGTCAAGGCATCCCTTCCTCTCACCCTTGCTGGTCTGGTGGAATCCTCCAGAGGAGGTGTGAGATTGTGCTGTGGGTCGCTGGGGCAGGTCTTTCTGAAATACTATAGATGGAGATTCAAAGTTAGCTGGGTAAACCAAGGGCCACTAGTGCTTATTTCACACTGAAAAGTGATATTATCCACAATGAAAATTCTTGAATCTATTAAATAACCTTTTTTGTTTTGTTTTGAAAGGAAAATAAATTATTTTCTCATCTCTACCTAGATAAACTCCAGAAAACAGTAAGCAGATATATGTTTTCAAAGTTGCCCAAAACGTTTCTCAGAATCTTTTAGCTCGTGAAAAGTGCTGTCAACACTCTAGTGCTCTCGCTGAAATGAGGTAAAACTTTTCACTCTTGCAGGATTGCATCTGTGTAGCCAGAGTGGGCAGGGGAACCTCCCTCCAGGCCACAATTCCCAACTTATTCCACAGTTTTTAAAATTTACTGTTAAGAAAATTGTATGTTCAGAATCAATTTTTGAGATACAGGAAAAAATCCCTATTAAAATATGTTGTGATTCAGAGTAAATAGTAGTGTACTATCGATAAATATATCAAATTTTACAAATCCAGAGAAAAGCAAAGCATCCTTAAAACTGAGTCAAGCAATCTCATAGAAAATCACTGACTCCCTTTATGGATGTCAGCACATCTCTTAGGAAAAAGCCCATCACACTGGCTTATGCTGCATTCTGATGCTCATATGTGAAATGGAAAGGCAGGCATGGAAGACCAGAGAGAAGCTTCTACTCTTTCTCTCTTTGAAGCAGGTCCACTGATGATACAGAGTAATCACAGTGAGCATTTCACACAGAATATGAATGGAGAAAATTAGACAATGTACAATGAATTCTCTCCAATCCTTTATCAGTCAATAGTTAGACATCTGCATGCTTCTGAATTTGTAGCTGATTCTACTACATCCTTATTACCTAAAAGTGGTCCCTGCCCTTGGGGCATATTAGACCTTGTTATTTCTAGCTGCTGACCTAAACTTTTGATCACACCAGCCAATAACATTGGGAGACCTGACCACTCTGTAAAGAGCACTCCTCCTCCTGTCCTTCTGTGGAGAATGCCATCCTCGGGATGACAGCGGGGAACTAATGTGTTCTCACTGCAGGGAACTGACAACTGACGCGTGAGATTGTCCCTTTCCCCTGGCTTTGTCTGGGATGAGAAAATAGGGCTCCAATTGTGGGCAAATCATAACTAGCTGGCAACGCAGTCAGCTTCCTGGAGCTGATGGCCATCTGCAGCTTCTGCTGTGCATTCTGTGAGTCTCTCTGCGCCACTTTCTTGCATGGCCCCAGGAGATCATTGTGTATAACTAGAGATATGGCACCTTGAAGAACTGACAGAGGAGGAAGGGAATCATGAGGGCGGGACCACACCCTCCCTTTGTCACGTGATGACAATATCCAGGACAAAATAAACCTGCTTTTCGGACGTGACCGACGGGCATCACCATGTTGGAAGGGGCGTGCAAAGTCTGTTGCAGTGAGAATCTCACTAACAGAAGAGAATATAAGCCTGAAGTTTTCCTTCTCATTGCTTCAAAAACCAAGCTGTGCTTCCAGATTGGAAGGGCCAGCCCACATTCAGGGCATTTCTCTTTTTCTTCTGTGCTTTGTCTTTCTTATCATTCTTCTGCTTCTTATATTATATTTCTATGGCATGGACTGGCACTTCTGGGTTAGAATTCTAACTTTGAAAATACTATTGATGCAGTCCTCCTGAAAAGAGAGTCTCTTAGATAAATTACTTATTATCTGTCTTACAAACCGGGTTCAAATCATGTTCTGAGAGGGCTATTCTTAAATTCCAGGTCAAAAAGACCACAGAGATTAGTGCTCAGGAAAAGGAATGAAAATGGAAACTTACACATGTTAAGCACCTACTATGAGCCAGAGTACATCCAGGGCTTCCAGGCGTGTTGTTTTGACAACTTTCCCCCACATTTAGCTATCTCTATTGAGCTATCTCTATTGTTGTACACTTTTGCTCTATTTATTATTCCATGTCTGCTTTTGGTCCTCAGAATTTCTAACAGCAAACAAAGTTTCCAGAAACATATTGAGTGATATGACACATCTCTGAATCCACCAGGGTGCTATTTTTACATAGAATAAATGTCATCTCTATTATGTGAAGTGAACTAAATTTTATTTCAATCCCTCTCCACAGGAATGAGTGTCTTGTAGCAGAGACCCAGATTTACAAGGCACACATTGATGGTAGCCTCAGACTGACTTTTTACCCTCTGATTTGTGAAATGCAGTCAGTGCCCTCATTTCCAGCTGCATACTACACTGTCTCTTCTCCTATAGTGGGCATTTCATGTGCCAAAATAAATGGGGAACATATTTCACTTGAAAGGAGAAAACTCTGAGCTGTTGTTGTTAACTCTCTGCTCTGACAGTATAATATAGATCAAAAACTCAAGGGCAGTAGCTGGGGATTGGAGCAGGGGGAGTTGTGGCTCTAGGTCTCAGGTGTCCCAGTCATCATCCTTGGAGCTTTGTCAAAATTGTCTCACTCAATGCTCACTTCAACACTGAAAACAATACTTTGTTTTATTTTATGGATGAGGAAACTATGAATTGATGTTACTTGATCCTCCTAAAACCTGAGGGAGAAGAAGACTCCTAATATGACCAAAGCCTAGGAGTATTTCTTTGTGTATGTGTGTGCATGCCAAGGATCAAACTGGGAGGCTCCAGAACCACTGAGCTAAATCCCCATCCCCTAGCAGTATCCTCTCATATAATGATCACTACAGTCTTCAGAAACAGGCTAGGTAGCCATGCAGGAGTGGTAGGTCAAGGTGACTTTAAAGGACATTTTGTTGTCTATAATTTTTGCCTTAAATTCAGTGTCTACTCTCTCCTTGTCTTTTAGCAAACTGTTTCTACATGGGTTACTGTGAACCTTTGTAGAATCTAATTAAATATTTAACTGATACAATCTTTGAAGTTAATGATTTCTTGTTTTATCAAGTACCACATAATGTAGCTGTCCCTTTTATTTGCCCTGAGTCAACTTCCTTCCATCAATGTAGAATCTGGCTTGCTTATTCTTTCTAATTTCAGACACTTATGTTGTTCATTTATTGAAATGTTTCCATTAAGCAATATTAATAATCCTCTAAACAATAATTCACCTCAATTATTACAATTTGAATGAGAGGTGGCTACCAGCCCTCACCAGACTGCCACATGCATAATCAGACACAGAATTATAAATGTTGAGTTATAGCTCTGCAGCCTTCATGATACTATTTGAAACAAAAGCCTAGTATTTGATTTCTGACACTATGCAAATTATCATAGGTGGGAACATTAGGTGACTAGATTCAGTACATACATATTTGGGCAAGTGAAAATTTGAATGGATTTTCAAACTACGACCAGCAATATTGATCTTATAATTTTTCAGTCTATATAGCTCATGTTATCATCAGCAATATCAGCCCTGGGACTCAGGTGACTCTTGAAAGTATTAATTTTTATAAAAATATTCCAGTGTAATTCGATTAGAAATGCTGCACTATGTTCATTGGTTGTGGTATGTCCATTCATAAGTCTTTCTATATTTATACATATGCATGCTTTGAAGTTTAGAGACTTGTTATGTGCCAAGATCAAAACATAACGGTCAACGTCACATTTAATCATCTAACACAAGCAGGAATAACTAGTTCCGCTGAGCACCAGAAACATTGGGATTTGGCCAAAAGGGATTTGCCTCATGTACCCTGTCCTTCCCAGTGACAGCGAACAGTGCTACAAGTATTCCTTTTTACGGGCCTCTTTTGTCCGGATATTGAGCAGAAGGATGTTGCTGTCCTACATTTTCTAAAACCTGCCATCACAGTGCTGTCTTCAGTGGAGATATACATTGGTGACATGGGGCCCTGTGACTCCTTAGCTTTCCTTTATTGAAGAAATGAGGGGAGAATGGCTCTTCTGCTGAACTTGGTAGATTGCAGGAGATATAGTCCCAATAATCATGAACAGCCAGGAAAAGAAAAAGCAAAAACCCTGGGGAAGCAGCCTCTGTACTGGTAGAGCCAGGGGAGGACTACACTGAAATCTGTGGCTCTATTTCATTTATGTACAGTGTGTGTGGCTAAGGTTCTGAAATGACCACAAGCCTTCATGTGAAGTGATGACTTGGTTTCATGTAGGCCATTGGCCATGTCCAAATTTACAAGAGAAAGCATGGATCCTGCAGTCTTTCTCCATCCTTGAGGGTAACTCCATTATCTTGGCCTGACCACAGAACACAGATCAGTTGTCCTGGCCCTAGTTACCTGGAAGGCAACACGTACAAGATGGAAAGTCCAAAATAAGATGTCTCTTTGCTTGCCCACACCATACAGATATGACAAGAAGGCTTAACAAAATAAATTAAAAAGAAGCTGTAGCCTTAGTAATAACTGCAGAAGTTTTTCCTGGAAGTGGATGAGAGCTGTGCAGAACTGTTGAGAGGGAGCTCACCACTGGCTACAAATGTGGACATTACAGAAAACAAAAAGCCTGTGGCCTGTAAAGCAAAGAAAAATCGATAAGCTATGCAAATAACTAAGAAAATATAAATGGATATGAGAACAAGACTGTTTGCCCATTAGATTATCAACCGAATTTTAAAGTTAAAAGATCAAATGAATTCCCAAGGTGATAAGAATCAAGTACTCTTATACACCACAGGTCATAATATAAATTTATACACGTCTTTTGCAGAGCAATTTGACAATAACTCTTTAAAAGTAATGTAGTTACCTTATGGTCCACAATCCACTTTTCACTCTCTGAGAAAAACGTTTTCAAAGAGGTACATAAAAGGTATTCATTGCAGGATCCCTTGTGAGTATGGAAAACCGGGAACAACAGATGTGCACAGCAACAGAAAAATAGTGAATCAGCCCTGAGCTGAATCAGTAGGCCCCAGGTCAAATGTGGGCATGAACACTGCATTCTCAATGAATCTCTAAGAAATATTTTTAAAAAGTGAGATTAAGGGGCCGGGGAGTTAGCTCAGTGGTTCTGGCGCCTGTCTTGCAAGCGCAAGGGCCCGGGTTCGATCCCTGGTAACCGCATACCATACTGGGCCTGGAGACTCACACCCAGCAGCAACCAGTGCCACATACCACAGTGCCGGGCGTGGTGGCTCACGCCTGTAATCCCAGCACTCAGGAGGCAGAGGCAGGAGGATTGCTGTGATGTGAGTTGAGGCTGAGCTCAGGGCCAGCCTGAACCACAAAGCGAGACCCTGTCTCAAAAACCCTAAAAAAAAAAAAGAAAGAAAGTCAGGATGTGTTATAGAAATAAAGCAAATCCATACAAGGAATGTGGTGTTATGTACTGCAAACTTACACAAAGACCAAAAAGAGAAGGGAATCAAGAGAGGGAGAGTTGGAGGAGGAGAGGATGGAAAAGTAAATTTTAAAAAGAGTGGAAATTTGTTATGTACATATTCCCAAGCCTTTCTCATAGATAAGTATTTAATTATATGAAATACAGCAACTGAAATTATCTTGTAAGACAATGTATGTATAATGAATCCATTTATGTAACAACTCATGTACATGAGCAGCTCCACTTTGGTTTTTGTACATGGGCAGTATTCTGGGTATCTGGGTGTTTTGTATTCCTAAATCTGTACATGTGCAAAATATGGGAGGTCTGCTTTTTTTCCCCTTTTCTTTTCTTTTTTGTGGGTTCTAATGGAGGCAGATGCTCACAGTTTTAACTTAGGCCAAATCCGGCTCAGGAAGGTTGAGAGCTCTCGTTGAATCCCCAAAGAATGAGACTCAGGAGGCAAGTTTCCCAGACAACAAAGGAAAGGATGATCAGTTGGTACTTTGAATAGATTCCCTCCCTATCATGTGGAGTTAGGATATGAAAGATATTCTAGACCAAGGGCTTTAAGGCCTTTTTCTAATCTCTCTTTTTAAAACTTATCATTTCATTCATAGCTAAAAGATGGAGAGAAAGCAATTCTACTTCATATATCAAAGCTGACCTTCTGGTGAAACCTACCTCTTTCTACCCTTGTGTGGAAGCATTATGTTTGGGGCCAGTGGCTTTTAAGTGTATTATTTTCTGTTGATCACTGAGTGAAGCATCAGTGTTGTGCTGTGACAGTAGCAGGGTATGGTGGCTGGCATGGTCAGCCTGCTATATAGACAGGCCCACCCATGACAGGGGTGTCGGGGCCCACCAAGAGGGCCCTGGACAGTCCTGTGAGGAAAGTCCATTTGTCTTTTAGTATTAGGGGAATGCAAAATTGGGCTCAGAAGCCTTAAATTTTTTCCCTTTTATTTTGAAATAAATAATCACTACTGGACCTTAGAATCTTAATTGACTCTGTGAATTTAGTATCCACATTTGTGTACCCAAGAGATCTAGTCATTGGTCAGACATTGGCACTAAAAACCCATTACAAACGTTAAATTAGAAAAAATTAAATTCTCTCTGTACTTTAGATTCTAATGAATCTACTATCAGATTTTACAAGTCAGTCAGTAATATTTTGAGGGATATGTTCCTTTTATACTTTAGTTGTATATGAAATCACATTTTACCATCATCAATATTGTATATTTTCAAAAATTAGAAACTTTATCAAACTCTCTGGCCATAGAAAAAATATTATTTAGGTCATATTGTGTAATTATTCAACCTTTGGAAAATTTTTCATAATATTCCTTTCAGAAAATAAATCCAATCAAATGGCAAAAACTTCAGTTAAAATTAGTCAGGTTACATTGTGGATAGTAATAATAACAGATTACAACTCAGATTTCTGAAATGACCAATTTGTTAATATTTCTTGACTTACTTCTTTGTAGTATAGTTGTTTACAGACATTTGCTAATATGTGAAGTATGATTAGGTCAAAATTTCTTAAATTTCAAAAGAAATTATTATGTAACAAGAACTTAAAGGAAAAAATCAACTTTCTAATACACCTATAAGAGTGTAGCAACTTTTGATAGAGCTTTCTATTTAAAAACAAATGAATTATAATTGATGGACTGTTTAGCAAACCACAAGTCTAAACATACAGATTTATTTTAATACATATAATATTTAATTAAATATTATGGATTAAAATAATTTCACATTATCTGACAAATTTAGTTTGTTTTCCAACTCATAGATCTTCCCTGTGCTGGGGACATTTCCATGTGCCCACCTCCTTTCTCTCACCTCTACTCATTTGTGCCTTCCTAACTTCCTAGGGAAGGCACCTCTAGAACTCCTTCAAGATCAGATTATCCCTTCCGGTACACAGTACCTTCTATAAAACACAGGTATAGCAGTTGCCTGGTAGGACTGTTACCAAATAATACACATAAAGAGCTTCACATAGTACCTGGTGGGTGATTATCTCCTAATGAATGCTGCTACTGTTTTTAATGGTTGTATTGTTCTTTTTTTGCTATTAATATTGTTATACATTAGCATATAATAGATTTCTAGGCATGTAAGTCATTAATATATTTCAACTAATTATTTTCCTCACTTTCCAATGGAGGCTGGTGGTTTACTATTGACTTTTTGTACCCAATAAGACTGCGAAGCAGAACCAACTAAAACTAGAGCAAGCCTGGAAGGCAAAACTAAAGTTAAACCAGAAAGAAATCAGACAGCAGAGCCACTGGCTGGAGAAGTGGTCTATCAGGACACACAAAAGCTTGTAACCCACTGGGTTTGCATCACCTTTGAACCCTTGACCTCCCTTGGGGAGAGTGACAAGCAATGAACGCCATGTTAGCTTCTCGTACCACAATTGAACAATGACTGAATTACATGACAGAGAACACATTCTAAGAGATACATGTTAAACAATCAGCTTTAGATTTGATTCATTATATTTCTGATTTTTAAAACATTCATACATGGCCTAAATTAAATCATGATATCTAGAATTAAACAGGATGGCTGGCTATAAGCGTATGTTAGAAGACAATCTCACAGAGTGTGTAGCTTTTACATTTCACCAGCATTTTCCTCAGACATGATAGAGACCTCACACTTCAGGTGGACTGCAGTTCTTATTAGCTGTCACTCCAGAACACACTGACGACCTGCACTGCATGTTAAGGCGGCAGTGTGCTCTCAGTCCTTTTCTTTCTCCACCTCTCATTCTTCTCTAGTTTAATTTCTTTAACTCTTGAGAAAATTTGCTTTTATTTTCATTAATAAAAACTATCCATATAGAAAGAGAAAGTGTGAAAGGAGAGACTTAAAAATGTCATCAGGTGACATACAGTACTTACTGAGGAGGATCATGAGCAGGGCTTTTCCCTTCTCTTGATGTTACCTTTATTCCCTTAGTTTTCTGCAATAATTATGTAGAACCTTATCCATTACAATGATAAGCAAATAAGACAGACTTTTTAGTGATCATGAGTTTAAGGTTTGTTGATAGCAGAGTCAATCACATATGGAAGGGACCTCAATATGACCACTGTACTCTGTAAAAAATTGCCGTTACATTTCAAGATAACTGCTGCAGCCTTTGGCTGGCCATTCATTTCATGGCTCAGAAGTAGCACTAGCACAACCTCTCCCTTCTCTTTCTTCTAAGGCATGAAGCTCTTGAGAGATCAGAGACTTTCAAGTCACTGAGCAAGGATGAGATAGAAAAGCATGCCAAGCTGCCCCTCTCTGCACCACCATTCAAGAGGAGTAATGTGTGAAATATTTATGTTTTGTGGCAGAGGGCTGGCAGCAGTCAGAGCAGACATGTACCTGGGATTGGCTTTACCAATGGAAACCTGCTGAGGGGCAGCCCAACCACTGCAATGGACTCCTGGGGCAGGCCTGGCCACCTGGAAATTGAAGGACTCATATTTTTTTCATTGGCCAATTCTTGCTTTTTGTTTTTTGTTCTCAGGTTACTGTTGTTCATGAGTGCCAAGAAAGTGTGTTTATTGTCTTCTCCATGCCCACTGTGGTGTGGGTGTAAGCAAGTAGGATCCACACTCTCCCTTTGGGGCTCACAATATCAGTGGAGAAACAGATCATTAGGAGTCTTTAGTCAGGTGGGTTTTCAACTCTTGCCTCCATCTTGATGTGGTTGTCCCACTTCCAAGGTCTTCTTCTGGACTCTATAAGCATTCTCTGCCGAATATGGTGAAGTCACTCTTCCCAGTAGATGATGTTTTACCTGGTTTCAAATTCATTATTTCATTTAAGAAAGTAGCCTTTTTCAAGGAGTAAAAAGTGGTAGTATAAAGTGGTAAGTAGTATAAAATGGCTTTGTGAGAAAATGTATATTGGAACCCAAGTAACTCAGGAATTTAAAATGTTTACAAAATTGTTTGGTTCTAATAATTAGTGACATCCAGTGGCCAGTCCTGACCATTATGTGTCCTCCTGTGCCTCACTAGCTGTCAGGGTCACAGCTACCTTATTGGTGCCCCCTGCACCATTATTCCTGCAGGGTGACACTGGAGACCTAGCACACCTGGTGCCTACGACATCTGTGGAAAGCACATTGTGAAGAATTTCTCTGTCTCCCTCACAGGGTTGACAATTCTGCTACAAAGCAGCATTCTAATGTAAGATTTTGTCATTAATATAAATACTAAGAGTGTTTTGCCAACAAGAAGATGGGGGTAGGGGAGTCAGCTTAATGTCCATGGATCTGGACACTGATTACCTTACCTGATGTTTCTGCTGCTGGACCTTCTCCTGATGGGGCTGTCAGAGCCCAGTGGGCCTGGAGCTGCATCCAGCCTTGGTCACTCCTGGTGATTCATGTCTTTAGAACTCTGCCCTGTGGTTTTCTTCCTCTCTCAGTTTTACATCTGCCTCTTGCATGATGCCAGAAAAGGCTGCATCCTATACTATGAGACAGGGACTGTGACAAAGTCAGTGTGGTAAATAAGGTGCCCTCAGCTTGTGCCAGCCACCCTTGTCTCAAGGTCCACCTTCTTTAATCCCAGCACTCACAATTCCTTATCATAAGTAGCTTGACTTCTGATAATTCAACTTATAAAGGTGTGAAAGTGAGGCACATTCCTTAAAAACTGTGTTTTAAACTTTAAATTTGAATGTCTTCCTGGCTAAGCAGTATGTCACATGTACCTCTCTCTCCTTGCTGGCCAGCAGCTGCAAGTCACAGACCCATCAGCCCCACCATCAGTGGAGAGACAACCCATGCTTTGTACTGTACTGTCCCTGAGCTGGGTGGCTCTGCAGATTAAGTGTGTTACAGTCCAAGGCTGCTTCTGTGCAACATTCCATCAACAGGGAGCAGCACCTGCGCTGTGCTCATCTTGTCCTTCCCTAGCTCAGGAGCCCAAAGTCAGTCCCTGCTTCCTCCAGTTGCTAAGCTCAAAGGCTCTACCTGGCTTCTGAGGCCTTGCATCAGACCCCCTTGTGGTCCCACATCTTCTGCCCCTTATTGCCTATGCTGCCCCAACACTGTGGGCTCTGCTGCTGGGATTTTCTTTGCACGGTTTTGCTTTGCCATTGCCACTACATTAAATTTCCATGTAATTGCTCTAAGGCTTTTTTGACCACCCAGAGTGAAAAACCCCTTAAATATACAACCTGTGTATTTAGTTTTCCCCCTCTTGAAAATCTTTGCACATTAAATCTATTCACAGTAGGTACTCAGGACATGCTTCTTGAGAGATGGGCTTAGACACAGCATTTAGGTTTATTTGTTTGTTTGCGAAAAAGAAGTCATACGGATCAGACTCTAAGACCATTTTTTGTTCAGAGGGCAGCCATGATTTTTGAGTACTGGCAGGAAATTTCCACCCACACACAAGGAAATAGAATTTTTGTACATTTAGGGAAGGGAAAATGCGCTACTGCTTTTAATGCATCCTAGCTATATTTATGCCAGTGGCATGTTGGAAATAAAGAGAAACAGGAGAGCCCCAGAATATGCCCCTTGTTCTTCCCCATTTCGGAATCCTCTGTCAGCAATGGCACTTACACAAACAGAGCATCAGAAACAAGCCTTCCAGGACCATCACCTTCATTGACCAAGTATCTTCAATCCTTTGGTTTTAACTCAAACCTAGGGACTGTGATACACAGAGGATCTCTTAGGAGAGTGTTTAAAATGGCTCGGCCTGAGTAGCCATATTTGTGATTTCAACAACCTCTGTCTCAAAAAGATTAAAGTGGGAGAAGGAGGTCCTCAGGAAGCTCAATTCCAAGGCCCTGAGTTCAGTTCCTTGTACTGGGGGAAAGAGCAAAACTAGTCTGGGCCCCACCCCAGTTTGTGATGATTTAGGTGGGCTTTATAAGTGATATTTCTAACAACTTTCTAGGTGGTATTAATGCTTACAGAGATTTCTGGGACTACAGGCCAGTTGGGGAGCACTGTAAGACCTCCTGCCCTCTCTCTCCATACTCAACACCCGGGACAACTCCAGAGATATAGTGCTTGGTCCTAGGTAGCTGTATGCAGCAATTTCAGAGAAGGGAAATGATAATCTTTGGAGACCACATATTACTATATAAATATAACCTGGGACTTAATTCAGTAAAACTGCCATCTTGGTGCTTCTCCGTGCTTGAAAGTATGTTCTCTCTAATCCTTTAAACTCCACCTGTATATTATACATCTTATATGTTTTGTCTGAATTCTTCCCTTGAAGATACAGAATAATCATGGGTTCCTCACAGTATTAGGGTCCGAGGTGTTAGGTCCTGAAGTGTTAGGACAAGGCTTCCTAAAGACATGAATAGAAGACTCTTTACCTTACTCTAGATATGCAGATCTGCTAGTTTGAGAGAATCTGTGATGATATTAGCTATTTTAGGTCTGTCAAGAGAAGAACTCATTTGTTTTTTTCTTAAGAAAGAACTTGGATCCATATGGAAGTAAATTTAATAAGGAAGAGATTGATATTAAATATAAGAACAAATTCTAGAATTGGGAAATGAAGTGAGACTTCTAGGGAAATCATAATCTCTTGGTCTGGGTCATCGGGAGGTTTTGTGAGAGTATAAATGGACACATTTCAGACATATCATAAAGTAGACTTTAATGCTGGAGAGAAAGTTTTCATAGATGCTCTTGAGGATTAACAAGTCTTAAAATACAGAATATAGGGTGTACCCTTTGTCTGAGGCAGAATTGGCATATCAATATTCTAAGTCTTCCTAACCTAGTTCTTCCAGATTGTCTTATTAGAATAATCTATTTGTGAATGATTTGTTGGTTGTCTTAAGTATAAGTAATGATTTCACATTAATCCATTTCATTTGGACCTATATTTGAAGCACATTCCCAAATTATTTTCCCATTTTCAACATCTGGTTTCTTGTACAATGATATTAAGATAGTCATTAGCTACACTCACAACTTCGGTCTTATACTTTTTTCCTATCTCAGTCTAAATCTATATATCATTGTCCAAACTTAGGCAAAAATTTATGCTCTCTGGAATTAAGATCTCTTCCCTTTTCCACATATGGTAACTCTTCTGGCATGCCTTCTGCATATATATACACATATATAAAATGTGTAATACATGTATTTAATTTATGTATAAATGTCTAATGTATGCAGAAATCAATGTCAGTTATTTTTACTATAGTAATGATAGCCCCGTGTTTTCCATGGCCTTCAACGTCATGTTGCTTTTTAAGAATATTCTATGTACTTTCCTTTCTTACTGGAATAAAAATAGACCTAGTTAGGGCAGGATCCATATCTTTGATTTCTCTTGTTTTCAGACCCATTTTTTTCAACCCAAACAATTTTACATAAAGAAAATTATAAATGGTTTGAATTTTGATTTCTTGGCATAGTTTTAAATGCCTATAAAGTTAACTTTTTAGTTTCTTAATTTGTCAGTTTCTTATTTGTCACTTAGATTGGTAGAAACAATACATGATCTTTCTCTATATCTAACACTGAATGAAATAAGTACTATTTTTCTATGTCACAGATAAGGTTTGG
>PVIR01025249.1:0-25059 GCA_004026965.1 Petromus typicus | reverse complement strand
CGTGTCCCCCCTTCGGGCAGGTGACACCCTGCCCCACAGAACAATGCTCCTGACCTTTCTCGGTCACTGGATATAAGTGTTATAAAGCCGTTATGTAAATGAAACACAAGGAGCAAAACCATTTAGAACAAAGCTAGCTCCTCAGTTTTATTATGAGTATAAACACTATACTTACTCATGAATCTCCAGTACGGTTTTCTTTCCTTAGTAATAGATGCTTTCAAGGTTCATTAAAACTTATTTTTCTTAATGTTGATGTGCATATTAGACTTATATGTATATAAGGATTGTGAAGATTACAGGCTATATCTAAATATGAATGAAAGTGTCCAAATGCAATATCATGTTCCTAATCCTCCTACCCATTTGTAACCTGGAAAACATATCATATTTAATAGAATTAAAAATTTACAGAAACATAAAAGTATGTCACGCTTGATGGGAGAAATTCAGATAAGCAATTAATTCTCACTCTTGACAATGAAATATCATCATCAACACCTTCAACAACATAGACAGAGCTTCTGTAGAGACAGAAAGTCGCACCAATGATCAAAGGGAAGATTCAGTTTTTTAACAGAAATCTTGACTTTAAAGTATAGACAAAATAAAACAAGGAAGACAGATGAAGAAGAAAAGTACATTTTACTGCTTCCCTTTGCTACATGTGAAAAAAAAGTAGAGAGAGAGAGAAGATAGGTAAGACACTGAATTCCATTCCTACAGAAACTATCGTTGGGGTACACAAGGGGAAGTTCCCTTGTTTATTTTCTATCACTCATCATTATAAGAATAAGAAGAAGTAATGTTCTTTCTACTCAATAAACACTTGTTTTAAATGGTAATACAATGACTTCTTTTATTCTAAAAATATCATCATGATGTGTATATGTAATGTACCAATAAAGATTTCAGTTAAAAAAAAAAGAATATTCCATTTAGCAATTGCTATTCAAATAAACGTGAACACATTTTTACAAAAATAACTGCATGAATTGCAGGGTCAAACATTCTATAGATGTATAAGATTCATCACATAGTTATCACTAGCTTTTATTGTTTTTTTTTTTTAATTTTCATTTATTTATTTATTTTTTAAGGTTTTTTTGAGACAGGATCTCGCTCTGTGGTTCAGGGTGGCCCTGAGCTCAGCCTCAAACTCACATCACAGCAATCCTTCTGCCTCTGCCTCCCGAGTGCTGGGATTACAGGCATGAGCCACCACACCCCGCACTGTGGTATGTGGTACTGATTGCTGCTGGGGTGAGTCTCCACGCCCAGTATTGTTAGGTTGTTACCCGGGATGAACCCGGGCCCTTGTGCTTGCAAGACAGGCGCTAGAACCACTGAGCTATATCCCTGACCCATCACTAGCTTTTATTGTTAAAACATCTGAGATTAAAATTATATATATATATATATATATATATATATATATATATATAATTGGGCCAATATATATACGTCAATATATATATATATATTGACATTTTCATTATGTCAATATATATATATATTGACATAATGAAAATGTCATTCCCTTTCAGTCTACCCAGATCCCTGAGAAAGACAGAGAACAAACCCTTCACCAGATTTTGATTTCACAGATGGAAAACCTGCTCGCAATCATGTATTCAATTCCCACAAAAGATTTCAATAATTTCAAGAATTTAGGGCTAGAAAGGTTGGATTTCTGGTCCATTTCCAATCTATCTCTTCCTGGCCACAGTGTCGAGCAAGGAGAAGGGTTCTGAATGGAAGTGACTAATCACAGAAGAAGACAGAAGCACCAGGGTAACTGTCCACACCAATGTTTCAGGAAATTATAGTGGGTGTGAACAGGGACAATTCAACAAGGCTTGTACGGGTGCTCAGTCACATTCTCCAGCCACTACAGGAATGTTTAAATGAATCAGGAGTGTGAAGTCAGAGAGCTCCAAAGGGCTCTTTAAGAACTACAGATCTGGGGCCGGGGATTTAGCTCAGTGGTTCTGCACCTGTCTTGCAAGCGCAAGGACCCAGGTTCGATCCCCGGTAACCACATACCATACTGGGTGTAGAGACTCACACCCAGCAGCAACCAGTACCACATACCACAGTGCCAGGTGTGGTGCCTCACGCCTGTAATCCCAGCACTTGGGAGACAGAGGCAGGAGGATTGCTGTGATGTGAGTTTGAGGCTGAACTCAGGGCCAGCCTCAACTACAAAGCGAGACCTTGTCTCAAAAAATCAAACAAACAAAAAAGAACTGCAGGGCTAAGTTGTGTCTTATACTGGTACAAATCCCCATTATGGAATGCAATCATGATGTGTTTATGTAATGTACCAATAAAGATTTAAAAAAAAAAATAAAGAACCGTAGGGCTCATTTGCAAAAGAGGACGAGCTTTTGGAACCGGCCATGTGCTGCAGGCTCAACTTTATTTAGCTTCACTGTGGATCGGTGGAGATGACTCCAAAACAGGGCAGGAGCCCACCACAAAGATGCCATGCCCGCGCTCCGATCATAGCCTTCCCTGTCCGGGCATAATGACCTCTCTCGCATGGGGGTCACCACATGCCATGCTGTATATCTAAAATGTTCCCCAAAGCTGCATGAGCTCAGATGTGGGGCTTCGGGGTGGTGACTGGATCATGGCTGTGGATCCTTGTCACTGGATTGGTCCACTGATGGGCTGACTGCTGGGAGTGATGTTGGGAGGAGAGGCCTGCTGGGAAGGGGTGGGCACTGGAGGGGGCCCTGCTTCCTCCCTTGACCACTGTGCCACCCTGCCTTGGAGCCAACTGACTATGGACCAAAAGCTCTGCAAAGCGTGGAGATCTTTTCTTCTCAAACTTGTGGGTTTGGTGCATTTTCTTCTTGCATTGAAAAAATAACTGAGACAGCCCAACAGCAGACTCTCCCTTCCTTGGTACTTCTCATTAAGTCACATTTTCAGACAGGCCATCCCACGTTCCCAAGAAATGCTAAAACTTGTAAAGCCCTGGTGCGAGCTTCCCTTCCTTCTTTCTGATGGAAGCTGGAGGCTGGAATGAGGCCAGAGGTGTAAGCAGACACAGGTACTCCACATGACAGCTGACCCCGAGCTTAGGCTGGGTTCTTAACCACCATGATCACAGAAGCCAGTGCTGGAGTGACTCCAGTGTACTCCTCGTGTCTTATTGTGTTATGCTGGTCCTGCCTTTGGACCTCCCCATTTCTTTGGTCCTGAGACTTTATCCCACCACCTGTTCTTAGGTGAGAGTTTTCTTGGCCTGGCCTAAAACTTTGAAGGCAAATCCTTTGCCAAAGTTATCAAATATCTTGTTTCACACCCTGACTCCTGGCAAACTATCATCTGGGTATTCAAACCGAGTGCCAAACTATCATCTGGGTATTCTCTCTGCCCAATCCAACATCTTAGTGTTTCTTGTGCTGAAACTCAGAAAGTTTTGCTCTACTGAACTTATAGCAAGACTGCTGGGAGCTCCATCCAGCCTCTGAGACCCTGCCATCTTCTTCCACTCTGTCCCTGCCCCAGTGACTGGTGTCTATGGTTGAGGGCTCAAGTTTCCCATATCCAGGTCTGGAGCCTTGTCTGTTAGTCACACACTATGGGCATAGCGCTGGTCCACTCTCAAGTCACTGTCCCCCAGCACTGGATTGCAGCAGGGCTCATGCCATGCTCACAGCACTCCTGCATATGTCGGGTACACGACAAGAAACTGGAAGCAGGCTGCATCGGTCCCAGAGGAGAAAAGAACCAAAACCAAACAAAAACTCCTTTGTCAAGAGACATAATAAAATTAATAGAAGCAATAGCTCCTGTTGATTCTATGCCCAGCTGTGGGCATTGGATGTCTCTGAGTTCCTGGAGGAGCTTCGCTTGGAGGATGGGCTCCCCTTTAGACTTCCTGCAATGGATCTATGACCGGTACCTCCATGACTTGGGAAGACAGGAGACGTTGCAGCCAACATGCTTGAGGACAGTGTCTAGGATGGAGGTGGCATGGCTGATGGTGCTGATGGTGGGTTCTGTGAGAGGGAGGCAGGGCCCACTTCTGTGATCACAGCTACCAGAACCTGTGCCTGGTTTTCCTGGTTCTAAAGGAGCAGCACTATCTACTTAAATCTTCATGTTTTTGCATTGGTATCTACATAGCAGCAAGAGATCTTTATGTTCACTTTCAAAGTACAACATAGGAAGTAAATTTGTGGGAAAAAAGAAAACTCTTTACAATAACATGGATACAATTGTTTCTTAAAAAGAATTATGCAGCTATTTACATTTAAATTAACATTCACATGAACAATTTATTTGCTGTGAAATATCTTGGCATTTGGAGGTGCTGAAAAATGTATGTTGGTTCCTTGGAAACACTGGGCACTAAATAAATGTTTGTGAAATCTAATGTACTATGATGATAGGAGCTAGACAAGTATTTGGGAGGCAAAAGTAAATTTTGTATATCTGTATCTACTTTTAAGACATGATGGAACCAATTTTTCTTAAGAATAGTATCTTCTAAACTAGTTTCCTTCCACATCAACTTCATTAATAGAGTTCCTTTTAGATTTAAATTACTTTCTAACTGCATTACTTGTCCTACATACATGCTTAAAACTCTGCTAATTCAAAAGAAGCACTTGCGTATCACTTTGTGTCTCAAAGACCAAGAAATCTTACAAGAAACAATAAATAGCTTTGTCAGGTGGTGAATGGGAAAGAAATTTCTGCAGTAGGGAATAAACCATGTTGTTTTAATACGTGAAACATTCCTTAATTCACACACGATTTAAAATCCAATCATGGTAATAACGGTCTTTAAAAATTAAGATGTATTTTCTAGAAGACAATCAGTATCCTAGAAGACCATAAGACTGTTAGCAATTGATCTTTCAACTTAGTGGAAACTCAAGTCAAAACAAGCAAGACAAAAATAAGTTATTACTACTCTGTGTAACTTTCACACATGGCTTCAGCGCCTTGTTCGCACTCCTCTGGGTTGGGCTGGGTGTCTCCTTCTTGCCGTGTGAGGTCCAGGTATTTCAGGATGTTCGACAAAGTCTCCGGGAGCACTCGTGAGGTCCAGCTACACCTCGCCTTCCTCTCTGCCCTCTGCACACTGTGACAGTGAGCTTCCCAGTCACTGTCAAAAGCCCTCCAAGGCAACCGCAAACTGGACTTTTTCATATCCCAGTTAGTTTTTCTATGGCCTTTATATAGCTATTTTTTGAGCAAGAAAAATATTTATTTTTAAAGCTCATAAAAATAGTAAGATACAAAGGTTGAACGGTATCTTTGAATTGCTATCGATGACTAAGCAATGTGTCAAATACAGTATCATGGGCATTATTTGGCTTTCTTTCCAACTAGACAGAGTATAATTTGATGATTACAGAAATGTCTGTGCCTTGATGTCAAACGATCTGAATTCAAATTTCATTTTGAACATGTAGAAGCTGTATAATTATGATCAAGTTACTTAAATTCCTGACACTTCTACTCTCATTACAAAAAGAAAGACAGTAATAACATTTCAACTTCCAATTAGGCATTCTTCTTTTCTTCAAAATAGCATATTTTTTCTTCTAACATTTTAATAATGATAGTAGGATCTTATGGAATATCCTCTCATTTTCAAAAGTCAAACTTAAATTTATTTCAGTTTGTCTTTTTGACCTAGCAGGGCCCTAGTGTGAACATACATTTATTATTTAGTGTACATTTCATGTATAGGAATCTGGCTATAGTTCTTCTAAAATATAATGACCAATAGTGAGAACACATTACTATTACTTTTCCTATTGACTCAACTTCTTTAAATTTACTGGAGAATTAATGTGAATACCCTTTGATACCCAAAACCACCCAAACCCTTTGTTCCAAAGCACTTGTATGATGCCTGTGAGACGTACACAATTCATGTTAACAAGACCCATACTGGCAACCCAAAGCCTGTAGACTGTTTTATATTTTATTTGGAGACAAGATCTCCCTAAGTTGTCCCAACTGTCTTCAAACTTGATCCTCCTGTCTCTGCCTGGACAATAGGTGAGATTACAGTAATGAACTCAGTGCCCCGCAGACACATGGTACTTCATTGTTTAGTGTCACATTTCAATAGGAATCACACCCAACACAATCCATTATGTACACACCAGGCAGAAAAGGATCTATTGAGGAATTCCTCACATATAAGACATTCAAACAATATACCATCCCTGACCCAAGCAGCTACCACTTATTACATACCACATAATGCGGAAAATGATGCTTTGCAACTATTAACTTACATTTTGATAATGAAAATCTAATAAAGATGATGCATGTTGATCATCAGAAAACAAATAAATATGTAGGAACGATAAAGATCATCCACTCATCATCTCCAGGATGCAAGATCGCCTCGCTATATTCCATCATCGTAGCTCACCAGCCTTAGGCCCTGGATCTCACCCTCGCTGGAGACAGATGGGCCCAGTCAGTCTTTGTGCTCTCCCAAATGGATAATCTAAGAAGACTATGAGATCCAGTCTCCTTTCAGTTGACTTTGAAGTGTTAAATGATGCCCAAGAGAGCGGATGTTAGTTTAAACATTAACTCTACAGAGAACTTGCCTGACTTACTGACTAGACTCACCGAGCCTAGTTTTTTCAGCACCATTTGCCCTCCTGTGGGAAATCACTTTAACTCTGCAGTTTAAATTCATACAGATTTCACAAATGAAATATAATATTTTAAGGCTTGGAAAATTCCACTGTAGCCAGCACTCAATGTTGGACTATAAACTTCTCACCTTCTCTGAAGTCCAGCCAGACTGTTGACCTCTTCTAGCATTTCTTCCCACTACCCTGGCACAAGGAGACACTTGTCCACTGCAAGGAGCTGAGAAATAACAGAAATTATGCCATTCGTGCAGAATCTGAAGTAAAGTGGACAGCACAGGGAATGGGCTGGTTTGTCTGCGGCAGGTCCATCTGATCAGAAAATGTCCCTGTTGTGCTGCCCAGAGTGAAGCATCCTTTAATTCAGCCTGACTTTATATGAAGTTATAATTCAAGTCCCAGAAGAAAAATAAAATATACTTTTACTGAAATTTCCCATGTTTTTCTTGATTTTGGAAGTTTCTGCACTACCAAGTGAATTGTCATTAGCAAAACAAAGTGCCACTTTTATTTTTAATTGTAACAGTCTTGGGATTTGGACCAGGACCTTAACAAACAGCAATATCTCCGTCACTTTTATGTTTATTTTGAGAGAGAGTATCACTAAGTCACTGTATTTTCCTGGCTGCTGGAACTTGTAATTCTCCTGACTAAGCTTCCCCTGGAGTACTGAAGAACAGGGTTTCCCACCACCAGCCAGTTAACACTTGCTTCTTATAACATTTTCTCTTTTTTTTTTTTTTTGCATTGTGAAATAGGTACACTTTATATGCATATCATGATCACACTTAACATAGACAATTTGTACCAGTATATGACATGACTTGATTCTCATTTTTCCTATTTCCCTCTCATCCTATAACTTCCACATCCTATATATGTAAGTTTTGATTCCAATTTTTTATTACCATCACAATTTTTTCTTTGCCCACATAACTTACCCCAGCCCATTTTCCTTTGAATACTTTCTATTGTACAATATCGAACATACACTATAGAACTCATTTATATTTTCAGTTTCTCATATCAGAGAAAAGATATGGCATTTAAACATCTGTGACCTATTTATTTCACTTATGAGTATGTCCTGAAGGCATACTCCCTTGAGTATGTCCATTTGAGTATGAATTACTCAAACTTGTCATTCTTTTTGGCAAAGTAATACTCCATCCTATTAAAAAACAAACAAACAAACAAAAAAAAACACACATCATCCTTATCCAGTCTCCAGTTATGAACATTTGAGTTGTTTCCAAGATTTAGCTGCTATAAACATGGGTGCACATATATCGCTGTGATATGACTCCTCTAATTCTTTCTCTATATGCTTAATAGGGGTCAAATGGGACCTGTATTCCTAGTGTTTTGAAGAATCTCCACACTGAGCTCCACAGTGGTTGTACCAGTCCACATTCCCACCAACAGTGAAGAAGGATTCCTTTCTCCCCACAGCCTCTTCAGCATTTGTTGCTGGTTGATTTCAAGATAGCAGACATTCTTAATAGATGATAAATAATAGCCATTCTTTAGTGTTGTTTTCATTTCAGTGTTGTTTTCATCTACTTCTCTCAAATGACCAATGATGTTGAACATTTATTCATGTGCTCCTTAGCTGCTGTTATTTCTTCCTCTAACAGTGTCTGTTCATTTCAGATGCCCATTTTTTTGAATTGTGTCTTTAAATTTGAGGGGTTTGATTTTTTAAAGTTATTTATATATTCTAGATAGTAGCCCTTTATCTGTGGAACAGCTGGTAAAACTCTTTTCCCATATTGTTGGATGTCTTTTCACTCTGCTAGTGCTTTCTTTTGCTGTGCAGCTTTTTAATAGGATGAGGTCCCATTTGTTGATCCCTTCTGCTAGTTCTCATGCTATAGAAGTTTTGTTCATAAAGTCTTTCCCTAAACCAATGTCTCCAAGAGTTTTACCTAACCTGTTTTGCAGTAGGGTTAGTGTTTTTGTTTTAAAATTTAGGTCTCTAATCCACTTTGATTTTAGTTTAGTACATGGTGAAAGAGATAGGCCTAGCTTTAAACTTTGGCAGGTTAGAGTCCGTTTTTTCAGCACTATTTGTTAAAGAGGCTGTCTTTCCTCCATTGAGGATATTTGGCTCCTTTGTCAAAGATGCAGTGGCTTAGTGTATCTAGAATTGTTTCTGGATCTTTTAATCTATTACACTGATCCTTGGGTCTGTTACATTGCCAGTACCATGCTGTTTTATTACGGTGACTCTGGCAGTACTTCCTTCCATGCAAGAAAGGCCTCTTTGTCATTGATGCCTGCCCTCAAGCCTGTCATAGCATTGTTTCTTGACAAAGAACTCTTATAGTTTCCTAAATAACTTTTACTTAAAAACATGTTTGAAGGATTAAATATGACTTATAAACTCCTGGTGTTAAAGTGTTCACCAAAGGAAAGAAACATATGACAGGTAATTTCAATAACAGAAGCACACTGCAGAGCAAACAGCCTGATCCAGGGGTCAGGGTGGGATTCCTCAGGACGATGAACATGTGACATGTCTTAAAAGGTGAAAACACTGCCATTTGTTTTATTTTGTTCTGTTCTCAGAAAAAGGACATAAGAAAGATTTTCAGGGATAACAGGATTAAAGCTGTAGAGCATCACAGCATCAGTGGGAACTGAGAATGGTTGAGACCTGGGAGAAGCTCCTGTGGGGGAGAGATGCTCTCGGACTGGCCGCTTGTACTGATGCTCACGGACTCCACCATTTAACCATTAAACACTATGGTTCCCAGGTGCTTGTCATATGGCCTGGCTTTTCTGATCAGGCCTGGGAATGGTTCAACCTGGAGGAGAATAAAATCACTCTCCAGAATAGTTCTTTGGCTGATAGTGTTAGCCCATCGAGTACAATATTTCAGAGAATATCCCTTTGCGTGAGATATGATGAAAATCTCATAGTGCACTGTTTCACTTTAGTTTTCCCAATCAAATAGGGGAGCTAGTACATGCTGCAACCACTTTTTCACAGGAAAACTATTATTTATCTCAGTAAATCAGAGCTTTTCTTAGTCCCAAGTTTCCCTGTGGTTTTGTTTTCCACTTGCTCAAGGAGGAATAATTACCTGATCTTCCGAGGTTAACAAGAATCTCCCAAGTTTCTTAGTACAAAGAGCTCTCTGAGGGAGGAAGAGGAACATGTACAATATCCCATGAATGCATGGCTTCAGAGATATGCAACTTTAAATTCCGACTTTTCCACTATTGGGCTGGCTATGTAACAGTATGTTTAATGGCTCCCAAAGGAATGGGTTAGCTTGATATTTAATGTAGACCAGCTTGTGGGAAAATATGATCATTTCCTATTCTATTACAAGGCAATAAAATATGGAAAGGACTCCTTGGAGAGATATTTAATGTATATTGATAGAGTTGATTTCTTTGGGGCTTCTATACTTACCAACTGGAATGTGTACAGTATCGGAAAATTTCTAGGACTGGTATTTCCATCAAAATTATGTAAAATATGAAATATACAGTTGGGTATAACTGAACATATATCAGTAAAACTGGGCATCAAAAAAAGTAAAATGTACATTCTGCTCGAATGGTTCTGCACATGTACACTTTCTCTGGTTTTGTTTTGGGGCAGTAGAGTGGATGAAGTACACAGCCAGTCCCTGCATTAGAGACAGTTCCACCCTCCTGCCTCCACCTCTCAGAGTGGATGATTTTGCTGTGCACCAGGCCCAGAACTACACACTTTTGAAGGACTGTTTACATGTGCTTTACATTGAGATAATTGTGCTAAAATTTAATAACACATTTAGAAAGCACCACGGGACTGTCTACAGGCATCAGGCTCCAAGGGGGATCCACAAAGGTTTTGTTTACAAGGATACGCTTGAAACAGGAAAACATCCAATATTTACAAAATTAGATCTAACTGGCTTTCTATGCAGTGTGAACATTATCTAAATGTGGTGAAGCGCAAGCTAACTTGTTCATCTCCCATGATTCAGTTTTTCTGGGAGCTAATGGGTTAACGTATAAAACAGATTTTAATCATGCTTATTACTTCTAAAGAAGCCTGTTTCCTATCTTTTACAATATTCTTAACTTAACTATTAACCTCTCAGTTTCACAGAGAAATGACCTGAAATAAGGAGTTACTTTGTTCATAGTTACACAGACAGTGGAGATAAATCTAGAATTCACTAAATGCAAATGTATAAACATCCAAATTCTACCTAATAAAAGCTCATCTCATCATCTCCTAACAGCTATGGAACAGTAATCTCATAGGAGAGAAATGCAACAGTTCCTCTAATAAAGGGCATGAGAAGGTGTAAGAATTTGAACTCATACTGTTTGAGTCTAGAAAATTAAACTCTTACATATCTCACTAGGGAAATGATTGTATCGTACAATGGTTTGATGGACCTGGGTTCTCTGAATCATGGCACAGGAGGAGTGAAAATACAAAACAAGAGGCAACATCGAACACTTAACTACAGGAGTGAAAACCAGCTCCAGGGTGTCTTTCCAATTAACAGGGGCATTCTAATAAAGTGCTCAGTCGCCATCTGTGGGCCTCCTCACCTCCTTCTGTCACTCTTAGTCACTGGAAAGGACAAAAAAAAAAAAAAAGTCTAACACCAAGATTTGTATATTCCATTTCTTAATTGTTATAGAATCCAATGCTAAGATGTAATTTCTGAGAAGTGAAACAAACTGACAAGAAGTTCAAATATTTACATAAAGTATTACATTAAAAATTTTGCAAATTTGAAAGGAAAGTAAAATTAAGAAAAAGGCAAGTAAAAACACTGACAACAAAAAGTCAATGTTTTACACTATATATTCCAATTAAATTGGGGGGAATTGGTAAAGAACTAGGAAAAGGTTAAAAACACAAGAATTTTGATACTCAAATAATTGTAATCCATACAAAGAATTGGATCAAAATTACATAACACAACAGAAGAACAAATCTCTTCTCTGATACAATATTGAGAAGGAGAGTGTTAGTAGTGTCAAAAAGTATTCACTGTCAATATCCACAGAGGGGTGAGGTAACTATTTCTTAAATCCCCATCTGGATATAGTGCTTCTTGGCAAACACAAGGCATTATTTTCCTGTGCTCAGTCCTAGGCTAAGACTTCGCTATTCTTTTGTGACTCACAATCGCCTCACTCAGTGTAGTAGCAATAAGGATGTACATGTTTGCATTTTAATCTCTCTAGTGGTCTCCTAGATACAATTTGCATGTCTCTATTCTTTATGGTGCTTGTGGACCCTGAAGGAAAATAATACATTTGATATTCCTGTGAAATGATTTTTGGAGAATCATAGATGTTATATAAAACTCCATTTAATTAAACTCCTACTAAAGAGTTCCATGAAACCATAGGTATTTCTGAATCTTGATGATGAATGCTATCTTTCCCTACTGTTCACATGAAATGTTAATCAAAAATGTCTTTCAACATGTTTAATAACATTAATTGACATCACTAGTATTATTGCAGTTTATGTACCTCACTTTAATATTTGTAACAATTGTGAAAACCATGTATCTTGCTCAGAATATACAGCTAGAAATAGTGGATCCTGGTCATGAACTGAAATGAAGTGAGATTATACCTAACACTGTAATTCTCACACTTTATGTTTGTTTCAATTATCTGGCACCATGATTTCAATAGTAAGCTGCTTCTCTGTGCATAAGTATGTTTGAAATTCCTCTTGACTAAGTATATTGTTTTACACATGTCTATTGATGCTTTGTCCACACAAATACATGTGCAAGCACACTGGACTTGTAGGTTTGCTGAGGAATGTAGCTTGATGGTTTTAAATTAGCTTTAAATATATGCCCAGAAGAAACCACACAGCCAAGACCCATGCATCATGTAAGCAGATGAGAACTGGGGACTCTGACACTCCTCGGTTCACACTGATAAGAAGATGCAAAGAAAACAAAGCGATGCCAATGTAAGTGGATTGAATAGAAAGATCAGCAGGGGGATTTTTAACCGAGCTAAAGTGCTAAGGACAAGAGACTTGATGCTGTGGACACAGTTCCCAGTTTTATATCTCCCGAGACTAGCTCTAGGCAGGTGATAGTTTAGCTTTTTGAGTTCTTGACCAGTTACTGAGATAAACCGAAGATATGTAGATTTGTGGATTTAAAATGGGCTCCTCAGGAAAAGTAAATTTTATTAAAGTATGCTCAAAATGGGAGCACTAGGAAAGAATTCAGATATCTTCAAAACCCATTAAAAATGTGAGCCCAAAAGAAGTTAATTAACCTTAGTGGAGGTCACTCTAACTTTGATTAATGTAAGTGCTAGAAAGATACTTATGTAGTGGCAGAATCTGCAGTGAAATGCAAGTCTAAATTGTAGAGTTCCACTGAGAAAACTATTGCAGAGAAATATTTTTAGTTTTTCCCTTAATTTTTTAATATACAAGAAAATTATTGATCACTATCATAGTGCTACATAAAATGGTCCCTCTATATTTCCTAAACCCTCTGATGATTTCTGTACCTTCTCACTAAATTCAGAGATAAAACTAAACACAAAGATGCTATATTCATTTTTCACCCTTTGATAACAGATAAAATACAAAGTATGAGAAATTACAATTTTAGATTTTTTAAATTCTGCCTGACTCTGACCCAAGAATGAAGTTACCTTCTCAGGCTCTGTCCATAGGTCAACTGGATGGGCTCAGTACTGCATTTGATTGCAAAATGGGAGAAAATAATTGTTTGTTTTTAGAAAGTTATGTCTGTTAAAAGGTCATATAACATATAAATTAAATTATTAAATTATTGAAAAGCCAAAGTTAATGCAGCTTAACCTTATCAAAGCATATTGCTGCTGAAATAGTGAAAATGTGAAAAGTATTACATGAAAAGGAATAGGAGTTCTGGATGAGGCTGGCTGTGAGGTTTAAACTGAATCAGGAGGTTCAAGGTAAGGAGTGGAATTTCTAGCTAATGCAGGAAAGAAAAAGCAAAGGAGGAAACTGGAAAGACCTCAGTGCCCAAGATCCAGGAAACCCCTGCAATCAAGTTGCGTGGAGTCAAGGTTTCTGGTGAGATGTGGCAATGTGACGGGGGCAAAGTACTCGGGGAGAGGTGGGCTTGAACGGCAGCTCCTGTACTAAGATGGCAGCTGGCTGGTTTGCATGGAGACTGAGACTCTCATAAAGAAATTCTTTACCAGACACCCTGATAATTTATAGGATAAACATTATTTTCCGATCTCCCATTGTGTTTTATGAAAAAATAATGATTGGAAAATAAAAATGTAAATGAGTTCTAGATTGTATGTTATATATTGTGAAATAGAAAATATGCAAAGTGAAATGGGGTGAAGGGGGGAGAATAATGAGATTATAACAAAAAAGAAGAGAAACAAAGTTTATGTATATAGAGGGTGGGAGTGGTAAGGTGGGTAGGGCTATGGGAAAAAAATGAGAATTAAGTTGTGTCATATACTGGTACAAATTTTCATTGTTGAATGCAATCATGATGTGTATATGTAATGTACCAATAAAGATTTTAATTTAAAAAAATAATGATTGGAGACTAAATGTACCTAAAATCTGTTTTCTCATTACACATATTGTGTGTTCTACCAAAAAATATTGCTTATTTTTCCCAAATCATTTCTCTTTGAAATATATTCTTTGATGTAAATAAATATATAGACAGATTATAATCTACTTTTTAAAAAAAGACTGTGCCATCATCTTACATTCTCCATTTAGCACATGTAGTGTTTGTGTGCTTGCTTTAATAAGATTTTGCATGAGGCCAACAATGTCGCACAGTGGTACCATGCCTGCCTCACAGGTCCTGAGTTTGATCCCGACTATCACAAAATAAACTAATTAATTGACTAATCAAAGATAGTTCTGATGGGCTTCAATGATTAAAAAAAAAAAAAACAAAAAAACAAAAACAGATTTCAAGTGCACAGTCTTGGCTTATTCCCTGGCCTGGTGGAGTGTATCCAGTGCTATTTCAACATTGTATGTAGTTTGTCACTTCCTTAAATCCCATGCTTTGCCTAAGTATCATTTACACTTAAATTAATATTTATTTCCCATTCAATTTGTCAGAGTTCTTCTTTTAAGTGTGGGTCCATCATGATAACATGCTATTTTAATTTCCAATTAAAAAATGAATTTAAAATGAAATAGGCTATTAAATTCCTATGATTTAAAAGTGGGCAATTTTAAAAATTCATGGATGTTTAATGGTAATTTCCTAGTTTACTGCCACCATTTGTTATAGGCTTCTATGTGCTAGATCTCGTGTTTGATTATCTCATACCTCCACGGGACAGATGTTCCATGATTCTGGTCACAAACCAGGTTGGATGAGAACAGAATCAAAGTCACTGGCTAGGTTTGATGTTGTCCTTATGGGGAAATTTGATTTGGTCTCATCCAGTTCAGTGTGCAACCAGAATCAGAGAGAATCGAGTTTGTGAACCAAGTTTGTATTATAGTTTTAAACATTTCATGTAAAGGCCTACCAATTATTTGTTTCAAGCCAAACATTAGTCTTTCATACATACGTTTACTGAGTTACTATGAGTTCACCATGTAATACATGCAGGCAATGTGCTGAGCATGCTACAAGGTCTTGTGTACTACTCTTCCCAAGAACTCCTGCCTTAGACTGCATCTTTGTCCTGGCTTCATTAAATGAGAGGAAGTTAAGTCATTTGCACAGTAGGTAAGAGTGAGCTACTGTCTCTGAGAAGATAAATGTCACTCTGAATCTATGAAGCACTTACGATTTAAGAAAATGTGTCTTGGCCTAGAAGCCCTGCTCTCACTGATTACAGCAATCATTGTCTAATCTGACTTTTACCTCTAGAACCACAATGTTCTCACCATGCAGGACCAGATGAAGCTTCACTGCTGATGCAGATGAGACCACAGAACTCCCGTCATCCTCCCCCAGCTACACTCAAATGACTGCTGTCAAATGCTCACGCCTCTGCACAAGCCCCTGGCGCAACTCCGCACATAGAATTTAATACTTTGAGATTCTCCTTTGTTATATTAGCAACCTTCAACTTCTTTCTCTGTACTTCCACCAAAAGTTTTACTTTAGCCAAAATATTTAAAACATGCTACGTTAAAAGAATGGAAGCCCAAACCAAACTTTTCAAAATAAGACTAGTGAAACCTTCTAAGACACCACACACTTCTAGCTCATCCATTTGAAACATTTTGAAAATATTTATGAAACATACTTAGTGAGAGTGCTCTGAATATCAGGGATAGATAGACAATGTCTAAGTTTAAAAAAATAGTATTGATCCGAAGACAAGACAGATTTACTGAGATATACACATGTAACTGTCCATAATGCAGTATAGAGGTGTACAGGGACCCTAGAATAGGAGCTCAATCCATTATAGAGGGCTGCTTATAATTAAAGTTGGTCAGTGAAGGCTCCAGCTCCTCTACAAAGAGTTTCTCTGCCATACACAGGCAGATCTCAGCGTCCTTGGAGAGATACTGGCCCAGGTTTCTCAGTTAAGCACACACAAGAAAGCATGTCATCATCTTTCCTCCAGAACCCTCTATGGGGTAAGTGTATATCGGAAATCATCTGGAAGCACAAACAGACAGTTTTCCAGTCATAATTTAGGACTTTGGTCATAAAATGAAACTAAAATTCTGGTGTAACCCAAGATGCTGGTATGTCTAGCCAGTCATCTCGATGGCTCACTGCATCAGAGTTAGCTGGTTAAGAAGGAAAGATCTAGAGAGGAATCTTTGAATTTGAAATGAGTGCTCCTTCACTTGACGAGCTATCTAAGACTACACAACTTACATAAACTGTGTTCTGCAAATTTTGGATAGAATGATATTGAGAATTGGGCAAAATTATGCTATTGGCTATTAGTAATGAGCTAATAACTCATTTATTGCCATAAATATGCTGTGTATGAGTGACATACTGCAGGAAGAAAGGCAAATGGCCAGGCTGTTCTTTGTGCAGAGAAAGGATGCTGGCACCAGTGTGGGGAGCATCATGCAGAGCTCAGTGCCAGCCCTGTCCCTCACTCTAGGGGGTGCACGTGGGGCACAGCTGCAACTCCAGCTGCTTCAGAGAGGGGGCAGAGGGCAGTCACCCTGATGTGCTAAGTGCAGTTGTGAGTTGTTCCCATAAAGTCTCAGGAAATCCTTGCTCAGAAGATCTGTGACATGAAACAAAATAAGAGGCCCCTCACCTAACCATGAAGTACTTCTTACCGAATCCACTCTAACCGACGATTACAGATATCAACTTTGTTTAATTTTGACACTGACTTAGCAGTTCCACCATAATTACATGAATTAACACTTTCCTTCATTCAACCAATAATCTACTATTATTTTAAAGAAACTACACACCCGAGGTCAGAGAGAATTCATAAACTTTTCCTATGAAGACATACGGAACATTTGTTTCAAATCCACCTCCAAAATAATTCCACAACTTACATTTCTGCTAACATTCTTCATCAAAAGAACATTATTTCAAAATAGAACAGTATCTGTTATCTCAGATCAACTCTCTCCTCTGTATTATCAGTCAATGGTGACACAGTAGTATAAATATATGTTGCTCATTTCTAAAAAGCAGATTGCAACTGGGAAGCACATATTTAATCAAACATAGTGCACATTATCACAGTTGAAAGGAATATGACTGTCAGTTTTCTGGAGAGGAAAGCAAATATGTGTATATGATATATCTCTACCTGCATATATCATAGATATTCATTTATTGTATATATATATATATATATATATATATATGTGTGTGTGTGTGTGTGTGTGTGTGTGTGTGTGTGTGTATATACACACAATGAAGTCAATAGTCCATAATGGCTCATACGTTTACATAGAATTGAAATCATTATAACTTTCAACTATTTCCAGCATATTTTATACATTTCTTGAGGAAGTAGAGAATTTTTGAAAACACTAATTTCAGAAGTTCTTGTGGGTAATGTTTACAATAACATTTCTCATTATTATGCTAAAATGAAATAATATAAAATTATATGACTTTACTATAAAAAAGGATATGATATATGTTAGTATTTACATGCGAATTATGCAGGCTTGAGAACATAATATGAGATCATCTTACAAAAATCCTCTTAGATGTTTATGCTAAACCACCCAATGATAATGAATAATGCACCACATATAAAGTCGCATGCCCTCTATTCTAATCAGTCAATACACTGTATTGTTTTCATCCTATAAAAATCTGCTTAATGCAATAAATCCAAGAAGTATCACTGGGATTTTTTTTTTCATTTTCTTGCAACAGAAAGTAATAGTTTTAGAGATGCTTTTACTGAAGTAAGAACTAAATAACTTTTTAGAAATAATGGAAAAGTTTTAAGGAAGTGGACAGGTAAATACTGAGTTAACAAGTGTTTGGTGAAGGTGCCTTTAAGATCAATGTCAAGTTCCACATGCTGAGCTACTTGTTAATATTTTCAATTCCTTTTCTGACATCTTTGTGGCAAATCACTAAATTTGTTTTCCATCAAATACAATACTGTGCTGCATTGCTTTGACAACTGCTCATTAGTCATGTACTTTGTTAGAACCACTCCTGTGTCCCGTGAGGCGAACACACACTGCTCTTTCTGTAAGATCTCCCCACAACCCAGAGACAGCACATGACCCATATCAACACTCTCTCTAGCACTGAATATTTAGGTCACACCATTTTGGATTCCATGGGGACATTGCAAGTAAGTGTACTTTACTGTCACAAACCTGCAGCATATCAATCAGCATTATCATCTATGTACACTATGGGAGCACAGCTAAGTACTAGCTCGTAAAACATGTCTATGCCAACTACTGGTGTCCACTTTGCTAATTACTTATGTAAATTTCTTTAAGATATTCAATATAAACAGCATATATAGGATGTTTGTGGGACTTTTTTCCTACCATTGCATTACTACTAGTTTCTTTTTTTAAAATAAGCTTTATTTTTCTAGAGCAATTTTCTTCTCACAGTAAAACCGAAAAACTGGTCTCACAGGGACTTGATCTATCTCCTCCATAAGTGTTTTCACTGCTCTAGGGCCACAGAATAGTTTAGTGCTTGCTTTCTGGGCTCTGCCCACCTGTCTCTCCCTTCTCCAGCTCCCATTGATCACTGATGATTTTACTGTTCCCAAGGTTTGGCTTTTTCCGGAATGTGGTAGATTTAGAGCAGTGCAGTGTAAGGGCTATTTTGATTAGCTAGATTGACTTAGTACACATTTATGTTTGCTGCACACTTTCGGATGGTTTGATTTCTTTACAGTTCATTTGTTCAGTCAACTATGGAAAGACATCAAGACATCTCAATTGCTTCCAAGTTATGCAACCCTGAATTATGCTACTATAAATATCTTTCTGCAGATTTCTTTGTGTCATGAGTTTTCAATTAATTTGGATAAATTTTTAAAAAACATAATTGTTGACCTTCTTGTAGAAGTATGTTGATCTTTCTAAAAAAAATCACCAAAATGTCTCCCAACATTTGTGTATGTTTTGTAATCTTATTGGCCACAAATATGAGAGTTTTTTTTACTCCAATACTTCACTAATATCTGATCCCACAGTTGTTAGGATTGTGACAATTCTTATACTTTTGCAATGGTATCACACTTAATTTGTATTCCCTTAATGACAGTTGATGTCGAGCATCTTATTATACACTTATATTTTATCTGTGTATCATTTTGGTGGGTTTTTGTTCAGGATTGTGGTTCATTTATTTAAAGGAAGATTCCTTACTGGTGAAATTTAAGAGATCTGTATTTGGACACCATAACATTCTTCAATGAGAAATACATTTTGCAAACATTTTCTCCTAACTGCATTTTTAAAATCCATTTTCTTGTCAGTATCTTTCCCAGAGTAAAATTTTTAAATTTTAAATTTCAGTGAAGTGCTGCTTATCATTACATATTTCATAGGTCATGACATTAGTATTTTATCTAAAAGTGATTGCTATTATGATGTTAACTCTACAACCTATCTTACTTTCCAGGAGTTTTATAGTTATATATTTTGCACATAGATAGGCAACTCATTTTGAATTAATTTTTGTGAAAAGTATAAGGCCTGTGACTATATACACTTATTTACCTGTGAATATGCAGTTGTTCGAACACTTATTCCTAAAAAATGACTATCTTTACTCTATCACGTAATTTGTTCCTTTGTTGAAAATCATCTATCTTGATGTGGATTTATTCCCTGGTTCTCTATCATGTGCCATTGAGCTATTTATTCTTTTGACAGTACCATGTTGTTTTGATTATGTTAGCTTTATAGTTTCTCTTTAAGCTACATCATGTAAGTAGTCCAACTTCTTAAATACTGCATTGGCTAATCTGAATCTTTTCTCTCTAAAAAAATATCAGAATGAATTTATTTTTACAAACTAACTTGCTGGGTTTTTCATAAGAATTGCATTGAACTTACAAGTCAAGTTCAGGAGAACTTTCAGTTTGATGTTAGTTATCTTACCAATGAATATATTTAGATTTTCTTTAATTTCATGCATCAGAGTTTTCTCATTTTGCTCCATAGATTTTTATACATATTCTGTAATATTTATACTAAATAGTTTCTTTCTTTTTTGCTTTCTTCCTTGCTTGATTTTTTTTTTTTTATACTGGAGGACAAACTCAGGACCTTGTGCCTGCAAGAGAGTCATGGCACTGCTGAGCTAAATCCTTGGCCCCTACATAGTTCATTTTTGAGTGAAAATATAAACAATAGATAGGTTCCCAACCGATGAATGGGTTTCATTCCAAGAGAGTGTTCATAAGTCCCATGCATTCCTAACTCCCACAAAGCGAAACGTACACACCACGTGTACGAGCTCAGCACCCAAATGTTCATAATCTGAGGACTTACTGCATTTGTTTTTAATTTCAAATTCCATTCATTTATCACCGTTATATAAGAAAGTGATTGGCATCTTCTGTATTTGCCTGTGTCTTCCAGTCTTGCGATACTTACTGGATCCATGAGTTTTTGCTAGTTCATATTTTCTACACATAAATCTTTATCACTTCTGAACAGATAGTTTTATATCTTTCATTTCAATGTTTATATTTTCTTGTCTGTACTGGTCACATTCCTTTCATTGGGACAAAATAAGCAATGCTCATGATTTAAAGAAGGGAAGGTGTGTCCGGGCTCAGAGTTTTTGGAAGATTCAGTCCGTGATTGGCTCCAAGGCGGAAGCAGCCCAGCCCCAGGGCCTGTGTCTACTTTAGTAAGTTCTGTCATTTACAGCCAGGGATTCTTCCTTTGCTCTTGTGAACGATGATGTGGGCTCCATCCTATATACAGCCCAGAGCTCTCTTAGATCTCAGAATATTCTGGCTAACCTTCCCTGAAGATCATTTTAAAACGTATTTCACATTTTTCCTGATATGAGTGAAAAAGTGTCTGGTTTCTCACCGTTAAGTTAGATGTTATCGTAGGATTTTCTTTTTCCTCAATCTTTTCCAATTTAATTCCTTCAAATCCTACTTTGCTCAGCATTTCATCATAAATAGGTGTTTCGAGCGCTTTTGATTCATTGATTTCTAGGATTGAATGATTTTTCTTCTTCTGTGGATAGGATGGATTATAAATTGAATTTTAAATATTGAACCAGGCAAACCCTCCACTGTCCTGACATATGATACTTATATTTTTGTACTCGCATTGCTAGTATTTTGAAGCATTTGTACCTGTGTTTATGAGTGTTATTAATCTATAGTTTCCTTGTATGATTTTGTCTGGTTTTGGGTTTATGACCGGGTTGTCTTCATAGCATGAGTAAGGAAGCCCTTTGATGGATCTGCTTTGTGAGAGGGATTGGGGACTGAGTACCGTCTCGTTATTAAAGTGTTTGGCAGGATTCTTCAATGAGTGTGTGTGGACCCAGCGCTGTTTGTTTTGGAGGCTGTCCATTGGAGATCTCATTCCCCTTGTAAATTTAGACCCACTCGGTTTGTTATTTCTTCTTGGGTGAGTCTTGGTAGATTCCATCTTTAAGCAAATTGGCTCAATTTTTCTAGATTATCAATTTTGTGAGGACAGAGTTGCTAATATTGTGTAGTACCCTTTAAATGTCCATGAGCTTTATACTGTGTCACTGGGTTCTATCTATATTTCTTTTTTTTTTTTTAAGGTTTTTATGAGACAGGGTCTCGCTTTGTGGTTCAGGCTGGCCTTGAGCTCAGCCTCAAACTCACATCATAGCAATTCTCCTGCCTCTGCCTCTTGAGTGTTGGGATTACAGGCATGAGCCACCACGCCAGGCACTGTGATATGTGGTACTGATTGCTGCAGGCGTGAGTCTCCACACCCAGTATTGTTATGTGGTTACGGGGGGATCAAACCCAGGTCCTTGTGCTTACAAGACAGGTGCCGGAACCACTGAGCTATATCCCCAGCCCTATCTGTATTTATTGTATTTTTGATAGGCTTAATTTTTTAATTGAAATCTTTATTGGTACATTACATATACACATCATGATTGCACTCAACAATGAGAATTTGTACCAGTATATGACACAACAATTCTCATTTTTTCCCATAGCCCTACCCACCCTACCACTCTGACCCCCTATATACATAAACTTTGTTTCCCTTTTCTGTTATAATTTCATTATTTCCCCCTTCACGCCATTTCACTTTGAGTATTTTCTATTTCACAATATATACCATACATTCTAGAACTCATTTACATCTTTATTTTCTCATACCAGAGAAAAGATGTGATATTTACCTATCTGTGACCTATTTATTTCACTTATGAGGATATCCTCAAGGTGTGTCCACTTAAGTATAAATGATTCAAACTTACAATTTTTTATGACAGAGTAATACTCCATTCTGTAGAAGAACCAGAGCTTTCTTATCCAGTCTCCAGTTGATGGATATAGGCTTAATTTGTAATACTCTCTCAGTTGCAATTATTGTTCAAAAACTGCTAATGTATGCACATGAAGCAAAAGCAAAAGAGGGGCTACTCCTGTGGCTCATGTCTGGTTGTCCCCCGCACCTCCCGGGCTCTGGGGTGGAGCTCTGGGAAGGTGGTGACTACAGCTGGTGCAGTGTTAGAAGTGGGTCTGCTCAGAGGACTTCAGCGTGGGTCATTGGAATGTGAGCTACTCGGATGGCTCTGCCTCTGGTTCTTCTTAGCTCTACCTTCCAGCTGTCATGACACAAGCGTGGCTCTTGGACCAGGGTCTCCTGCTGTGGAGCCGCTGATGACGGTGTGAAAACTGTAGACATCAGAAGTCATAGTAAACCTTTCCTTCTCAAAGTCAGGGGTGCTCAGTATTTTGTCCAAGTAACAAAATGACTATGACGAAGACATATCATCTAAAGATGTATTGCTTTTACTGTGGTTTAAAATTATGGGCCTCTTCTCAGCAATTTATAATCATATGACTGGTTTCTCAAAAAATTCAGGAAAAGGTGCATGAGTGAGATCAAGAAGATGTCAATTAAAAGGTGTACTGACACATCCAGGCTTTCTCTTGTCTCCACCATGCAGTGATCGCCTCTCACACGTGAAGCTCCAGTGGTCGTGTTCATCCCACTAGCATATGAATTGAAAGCCAGAGATGACAGGAAAAGACCCAACGCAGGTGTTAAAAGACCTATCACCGGGAAGGGATAAATATCAATTATTCTCAAAATATTTTTTTTAGTATGGCATGATTATCTGATAAAGATTAGTGGCCTATAAAAATGAATTTCATCTCCCATAAGAAAATAGAGGGATCTGAAAGTTATTCTAAATTTTTTTGTTAAGGATATTGATATTGGTGAATATGAAAGCAAAATACCTAGGAGGGAGAATTTGATAACTTTAGTTTTATTCTTCAACTTGGACAACATTAATTTAGATAAGAGTTACATGAAGTGGATGAGAATTTTTTTAAAAAATAACTGCTCCCCTCCATATAAGTAAAAGCAGATTTGGTAAGTCCTCATACCCTCTTATCCACAATTAAATTTTATTAAACATTCATACCAGACACTTCATAGAGCTCTTGACACAGAGAATTTCAAGGAGCACAAGCATTCCATTTATTCACTTAAGTAACAGAAATATTTAAAACAGTGTCTGGTACAAATTTGTCTCTCTTTATGTTTTGCATACATGAATAATTTATTGTACTTAATAATCATAAAGTTATATAAAGTGATATTAGTCCCAGTTGAAGCATGAAGAAATAGAGGCCAAAAAAGTGATCCACATGTCAAGAAAACTACGCCAAGTATCTCCAGATCTGGGATTCGAGCCTGAGTCTGGATCTGCCAATGGAAAATGTCACCTCTTGCCTATTTTTCAAACTTGCCTATTTTCTCACCCTGTTCTGCAAAACAAATCTACACAGATATCTGCAAGCATTGTCCTGTATATAGCATTTGATACAAGGGCTCTCAACTTGTTTCTCAATGTATTTTTGTTAAATGACAAATTCAAATTCATTTCCTTTCACTTTTATATAAATTATAGTTCTCAAATTCTTTCACAAATAAATCAGTGGGAAATTTGTGGTTTTCAATTCAGTTGTTGCGTTAAAAAAATCCTCATTGCCATAATGTGAATTCCAACTGATGAGCATAAGATAATTCACTAAACTGTAATCACAATCTATTTTTACAAGACAAAACCTTCTCCTGAGTTTTCTCTCTCATCACTGAGTATGACACTGTGTCAATCTCTCTGTGGAAAAGACATCATTTACAGCATTTGTAATTCACTTACAAAATGCATGCAGCAAATTGACATGTAACAGCCTAGTGTGAGCTTCCTTTTAACAAAATTTAAACTCTCTGTGCAAATATCATCATAGCATTTTCCTGCTGTGCACTCCTTTTTTGAAGGAAAAATGCTCTTTGGGTTTCTCAGCAAGACTAACAAAATTTTCAGCATGGAGATGTATTTTTTTTTTTCTGTGAGGACAGAAGATCTTTGTAAATTATGACACATTCTCTTCAAGTAAGCTTTCATTTAGATGTCAAGAGACCTTTGTGCAATTACAGCACAGACACCCTGACTTCAATTCTAAATACGCTAGTGTGTATGGATTTGAGCTCTGTACTTTGATGTATCCGAGCAGCTGCTGGGTATACTTTTCATCTCTTCTTGGGGATCCTGGAAAATGGGAGATACCACACAGAGAGAGCTTGGAGCATAGCGGGCTGTACAGACACACGAGACTGACACTATCAGTGTTAGCTGTGCAGGAGAAGAAGTTATCTTGATTCAGATACCAAGGATGCAATGTTCAAAACTGAGGAAATTCTTTTCTTCAAACCACTCCAAACTCTTCTCTTCTTACATTTTTATCCTTTTTCATGGAAACA
>PVIR01025248.1:0-25366 GCA_004026965.1 Petromus typicus | reverse complement strand
TAAGTCTCGGGGCCGGGGATATAGCTCAGTGGTTCTGGCGCCTGTCTTGCAGGCACAAGGACCCGGGTTCGATCCTCGGTAACCACATACCATACTGGGTGTAGAGACTCACGCCCAGCAGCAATCAGTACCACATACCACAGTGCCGGGCGTGGTGGCTCACGCCTGTAATCCCAGCACTCGGGAGGCAGAGGCAGGAGGACTGCTGTGATGCGAGTTTGAGGCTGAGCTCAGGGCCAGCCTGAACCACAAAGTGAGACCCTGTCTCAAAGAAAAAAAAAAAAATAGTTAAGTCTCGAGCTAGGGACATCTGAGAACATGTTCATGTTCATAGGTACAAAGACACACACACACACACACACACACACACACACACACACACAGGCTGTTGTGAGCCAGCTCAGCCACATCCATCTTCCTGGGGTCCCAGGACTCTGTTGGTTCATTTTTGAATTAACAAACAGTTGCTGAGAGGCTTACGGTGGACCCTGATGATTGTTTGGGGGTGCAACTCTTCCTTCTGTTGGGTAGACATGGTAGCTGAGGAGTCCTGACCAGGACAGTCCAGGGATGGACCCTGAAGAATCTAACCCCATCCAGGACTCCACTGGCTCTGATCCACCCCCCAGCAAAGTCCTCAGACACAGCCAAGAAGGCCTTGCTGCAGAATTCTCTCCAGAGATGAAAGCAAAATGAACAGAAAGTCTTTTTATAGGATGGAAATAAACTGTGGGTTATGTACACAAAGCAAGGCAAACTGACAGAAATAGTCACTCATAACCACCCAGACAAAAAGAAGCTGCAGAAGGCTGTGTAGTACGGCTTTGCCAGAGTCTCTACAGCTCTACAGTGATTAACAGGAAGAGGGGACATGATAGTACATCTGAAACACAATCGGAGGAGTCTGTGTCTGTTCGTGGAGTCCCCATATATAGTCAAGGTACAAAAACACGCCTGAGAATGTTCACTTGGAAACCTACAACTGTGGCTCCCCTGGGAAAGAGAGAGATGTGAGCCTCAGGGACAGCGCTGCGAGGATCTGACTTCTACTTCACTCCAGCCCACAGCAAACACAACTGAACACGAGGACTTTCACAAAGTCCCTGGTGACGGCTTGACAGGCTGGGATTGGTTCTGTTATTTTGTGTAGCTCTTGTGTTTAAATCGTTCACATTATTTAATAATCAGAGTTTTCATTAATGAAAGGAAATGGTCCCTCCCTAATCTGACAGCTGGTGCCACCACTACTTGTATTCAAGGGCCAGCTGGGTCCTTTATCTGTGGCATGTTTGGCTTATGTTCTTGCCCTGGAGGCCAGCACCACAAGGGCCCATTTCACAGAGGAAGAAACTGAGGCCTAGACCTTAAGGCCACACAGGGTGAAGAGTCCCTGCAGAGTCCACACTGAAGAGTCCATGGGGTCAGGCATTCATTCCAGGAGCCCACAAAGGCAGGAGGGCCCCTGACACAGGTTGGATGTGACAGACACTGGAGCACGTGGTATACACAGCCCGGGACATGTGGCATTCTGGCTAAGGATCCAGCAACCCACACACTTCTACAATATAAGACACCCAGACCAAGCAAAAGGAAGCAGCAGGTGACCTTGTGGAAAGAAAACAGGTGACAGTCCCTAAGTGGAGAGAGAAGTGGGCATGGCTAGCTGTGTTAGAAGGAGCAGGGGAAAGACAAGGACAGACTCCTGCACGGTTACCCTGAAGAGACAGGGTCCTCCAAGGTGGTGGCCCTGTACTTCCTGGGGTAAGGAGCCTGGGAGAAGGGAAGCTGGGGCCTGGGTATTGAGTTCCTCAAATGTCTGGGCTTCACCACACACCTGGGGTCACTCAGTCAGTGCCCAGATGAGCCAGCATAAGCGCTTTCCAGGTAAGGGAGTCTATAAGGACAGACAAGATCAGGCGGGCGGGCAGCCCTGTGAGTGGGGGGTGGGACTGTGCTCAGCCAGGGTGAGCGGCCACATGGTTCCAGCCCAGACTGCCCTGAGTCATGTCACAGTGAGCACCAAGCAGTCCTGGCGTGGAGAGGGGTGGGAGATTGCATGCCTCGCTCTCCTCTGATCTTCAAGATGAGACAAAAGAAAACTCCACCTGGCCTGCTAAGCTCTGAACACAGGAGCCATGTGCTCGCAGCTGCACACTGGTACTGCGCCGGAGTGCCCTCACCCACAGAACACCTCTGTCCCCTTGCTTAGGAGCTTCCACAATAGCCTGTCTGCCCCTCCGAAGCTACTCGGGTGGGGACACACCCCACCCTCAGGTTTCCATGCCGAGGCCAAATTTGTACATTTCTAGGTCAAGACGTCATCTTCACTGCTAAAGTCTCCCAGCCTGTGCAGCCAAGCACCCTCCTCCTCCTGCAGCCTCGCGTGCCCGCAGGGGACCTGCTCTTCTGGGACCTCTCTTTCTGATGGCTGCTGCTATTCAGGGACAGAATCTAGGCCTCGAAGCAGCTGGAGGCCCACACACTCCCGCAGGAGCCAGGCCCAAAGTGGAAACCCAGCGTGGGCATGGCGGTGGGCGAGGGCTCCCTTCAAAGCTGACTGCTCTATTCCTCTGCCATAGGGTCAGAGGGTGCCACAGGCAACAAGCGAAGGCCTGGCTGCCCGTGGAGGTGACTACTTTCTGGGTCTGTCCCTGTCCTTGGCCTGCCCTCACGACTGCCTGTGAGCAGGGGGTGGAGTCGGTGGGAAGTGAGCGTGGCCTCCAGGAACAGGTGTATCTGTAGCCCATGACCCGCCACTGTGAGGCCACTGCAGAAGCTCGACACAGAGTACTGTACTTCAGTATCACAAAGAATCCTCTCCAGTTTTCTATGTGGATTTGCGAGAGCGGGAGGGAGGAAAGGGAAAAGATTTCCAACCACTTGGTCTTGAAGCTTTCAAAAAAATCAGTGGATACTTTTCTGCATAAAACTTGAGGTACATCTTCAGGAGGTAACTATATCAGGAAGCTGGGGTTCAGGCAATGAACCAAGTTGCCCTCTGAGCTACTGCCTGGGGCTAGGACCACTGGCAGGAGGACACGCCAGGGTGGAGGGGCCCTTAAAGATGGAAACATTGAAGGGCAGTGCTGCCATCCCCGGAACCTCATTTCCTGGCACCTGGGACAAAGACTTTCCAGGCCAGACCTCAAATCCACTGGTCCCTGCTTTGCTCAGGCCCTGGGTCAGCCTCTCCCGGGTTCCAGAGCCCTGGAGATTGCACAAGGCATAGAGGGATTTGGGAGAAGGCTGTCTCTGTGTTTCCGGCAGTTGGAACTGTGGCCTACTGGAGTAGCAGAGGAAAGCCCAGAGCTAAGCAGCCCCCTTTAGTGTCCTGGCTGAGCTCGCAGGGATCCAGGGGCTGCCTTCCAGGAACAAGGTCACATGACCTCACCCTGGACCGCCCCCTGCTGGCATAACTCCAGCTGGATCTGGGTGACTTCCCCACACGGAGGGATGAGGGTGTGTGAGATAGTAAAGTTCTTCCGATCAACTATGAATCCAAATCTGGCCTTTTAATTTCATGTTCCGCATGCCCACTGGACAGCCTCTGAAGGTATTCTGCCCTCTGGTCTCCTGGGAAAGGGATTCTCACCGCTGGCCACTGACTAGACCCCACTGCCCACCGACTAGACCTGGAGTGACTCTAGAGGCGCTTGGAATTCCCCTTTTACCTTTGAGTGCAAGGCAGAGAACTTCTATCCAGTGGAATACTGTACTAAAGTCCTTCATTTAAATGGTCCCAGTTCTCCAAGTTGTATTCACAGTGGGCGTGCAAGGCATCCTGCAGCTGCTGACAAGACTATGAATACCATCTGGGATGCTAGAGCCCTTTAAAAGGAACACTTCCAGGTCATATTTATCCCAATAAGTGTGCACAGAAATCCCACTGCCAGGGCTACAACCCAGAAGATGAGAAACAATGATACATGGCCTTTAGTTGAGCCTGTCATATTTACCCTAATAAATCAGCAGCAGGAGTCCCAAAAGCAGCCCAGTGAATGGGGTTAGAGCTGCAAGTGCTTCTCATCAACACTAGACCTCAGGCCCAGTCCTATAAGTGGTATCTCCTATTCTCCATGTACCATATACACCGCAATAAGTGAGTAAATCAATCCCACTGAGACTTTAAGACCACACACTTCTTGCATACTGTGTGGGTACATGTGTGCGTGTGTGCATCCCCCTGAATGAAAGACTCTGAAAACAGGCACCTTGTGAGCCGAGGAGGGAAAGGACAAAGTCACAGGCCACCAGGGCTCTTTGCACCACTCCCACCTGATCTCAGAGGAGGCTGGGCTTCCCTCTCTCAGAGCCTTGGCATCACAGGTCCATCCATTCCAGGGACCACAGCCGACCCTGGGACAGCACAGTGCGGCTGACTTGCTCCAGCCCCGGGACCGAGAGGAAATGGGCACAGGCGCAGCCTGGCCAAGGGCAGGAATCCTGAAACCCTCTTCCGCTTTCTATTTAAACTTTATAAACATGATTATGCCTTTGCTTTCCCAAGTCTGACTTCATATCAACTGGGTTGCAGGTGAAAGCCTAATAAAGTGCTGGATGTCTTCTGAGCTCAGTCGCTTTGCGAGCCCCATTCCTTACTCAGAACTGACCGGTGAGGAGGCTCACACTGTGCATTCTGCCACCCAGGGAAGGGAGAGAACGACCAGTCCTGGCTCCTACTCCTCACAGCCACTGACCTCTTGGGCTTTCTCTTTGGCCTCACGGGGCCAGGGAGCACTGACTTATGTGCCAGGCCCTGAGAACAGAGCTGGAGCAAATATTCAGGCAACACAGCACAATGACAGTGACAGTCCCCTGAGCAGGTGCAACTGCTTCCTTCATATTAAGGCAATCAGTTAAAGACAAAGCTGAGTTAATTTCAGATAAAGACAAATGCTTTAGGACAGGAACAGACAGGGGTCTCAGACAAGTGACATCTGGGTTGAGACCTCACTTGGTGAGCTCACCTCAAGCAGACCTGAGGGACAGCTGCAGGCAGAGACTTAGTAAGTGCAAAGGCCCTGCAGTGGGGAAAGCAGGCCTGAGGCTTGATCCTTGTCGGGTTAGGGTAAGAGAAAGAAAGGACAAGGGTATTTAGGCTTGTAGGCCATAGACTTAACCTGAAACCCATGGTGCCTAGCGAAGGGCTCGGACAGGGGAAGGTATGTGATGTGTTTTATATTTTTAAAGACCATGCTAGCTGTAAGCTAAGAGAAGGACTGGGCGGGGCAGGAAGGAGAAGCCTGTGAGCTGGCCAATGTGTGCTCTAGGCAAGATCAGGACTGAGAGGCGGAGAGGCTGGGCCTGGAGGGAAGAGCTGATGTGGGGCTGGCTTGGGAGCCTGCAAAGCATTAGCTATCACCCTGGGTGGCCCCCGACTTGCAGCAAAGTCACTCTGAGAATCCTCAATCCATCCTCCTATGCTGGCTGACAAAGCTCACGCCCTGAGCAGCAGGGACCAGGCCACACTATTTCAATACCCCGGATGTCCTTGGTAAGGCCTCACACTGGTTACAGAGCTCTTTTCCTCCCCCTCACAGCTCTGTGACGCTGGCTGTTTCAGGTTCCTCTCTGTACTGTATCTCCCCAAATGAGCGGCCAGCAAGGTAAAAGTGACCCAGCCTTGATCCATCTGCCACCTGCAGACCTGAGGGAGCCTCGGCAGACAGGGGTGTCACCTGCAGGTTCTGACTTTTCTTTCCTTCAGCTGCAGATTCAGAAAGTCATGCAGCAAATCTGCCACTAGGGCAACAGTCTTCCTATGTATCAGCCACAGTGGCACGTGGACATCCCAGGCAGGCAGCAGGTCTATGGGCTGACAGCCAGCCGCTCTGACCTTCTGCACCATCCAGCATACGACGGTGGCCGTCTGAGCTCCCTGTCAGCCCTGTAGCCACCCAATGGCTCTGCCACCTGACCTCAGGACCCCCAGACTAGATCTGCTTTTAGTTTCTTTCACATACAAATGACCAGGACCCTTCCATGCACCCCTGTACTTCCTTCCCTCACCAGATATTATCTCAATCCTCACTGAGGCAACCCACACAGATAGCTACAGCCCCCAGCTCACACTCACCTTTCCCCAGAACAATACACAGGCTTGGGGCGGGGCAAGTGTCTATTATCCTAGCTAAACTCGCCAATGTTTGTAATATGTAGCGTGCTAGCGCCTACATGGGAGCTAAAGCACAGAGTGCACGCAGTCCCCTAAACACAGCTGCCAGACACACAACAGTCTTCAAACCACGGCCTTGTCATGGACTGTTTCTGCCCTTCCCCAAGCACAGTATGTCAGATCACTATTGGAGTTCTGAAAGCTTCTAGGAAGCCTATATTTGGGGACAGAAATTGATTCTGGACGTTCTCTGAATGGCAAATACAATCTGGAAAGGGGCTGGGGATGGGTATTGCATTTAGCATCTAAAAGAGCTGAGAGCAGTCCTTTGAAGGACTTGTCCTATTCCTGGACCCCCAGAACCAGCCTGTCAGAGGACCAAGGCTTCCTCTGACATCTAGCATGTGTGGCTCAGGTTCAACACCAGCACAGCGGTCTCCCTGAGACCAAGCCCAGGGCAGCAGGTCAAAGGATCCTCACCCAGCCAGTCTGCTTTGTCACCTCCAAACACAGTCTGGCAAGACAAACCAGACAGACGCGTGCACCTCGCCTCCTGGTACCCAGGCCCCTTGTTAAAGGCCCACTACTCTACCCACACACGTCCAGACAGACAATGGATCTGTAGATGGGGCCTGGAGGCCGAGGGGAACTGTCAGACACCACCTTCCTGGTCCTCAGGTCTCCCCAGACCTGCCTGCCACCAGCCAAGCCCTCTGGAGAATTCTCAAACCTTTCAAATTCAAGGACCACCAAGGTCCTGCATAACAAGGAAATGGGGTTCAAATGGGGTAAGGGAAACACTCGGCCCATTATTCTTGGAGGTGCAGGTTTCTGTTCATCTGGGACCAGGATCCACCCTGGTGTACACAGACCTAGTGAATAATGTTTATCCTAGAGGCCATGTTCCTACTCTCCCCCAGCCAGTGAAAAGTACCTTGCGGGGGGCTTAGGCAAAAGACAGACAGGTACAAACCACATCTTAGGCATACAAGAGGGCACCGAGTTAGTAACCCTGGGAGGACAAAAGAACAGAAATCTAACCGCCCACTGCAGTCAAGCCAGACTGCCCAGCTCAGCCAGGTTGGTCCCCAACTCCTTGGATCAATCCACACCCCTAGGAGCCACTATGGCCCTGAGTTCAGTCACTCACTGACAGAAAATACCCAGCTGTCTGGCTTGGAAGGAGGGGACACCTGGGAAGCCCAGGAGGGACCTATGACTGGGAGAGACTGCAAAGGACCCCAGAAACCCCAGGTGGACCCTCCCTCTGACCCCTGGAATCCTCAAGTGCACAAGGCCTTCTTAAAGACTCAAATCAGCCCCAACATGCTTGAGGTCCCTTCTTTTCTTTTAGGGGTTTCAGGGCCTGGAGCGGGAGGCTGTGGGTGGAACGAGGCAGACAGGAGAGGTCTACTCAGCACCCCCCTTCCAGTCAGCCTGGCTCTGAGGATCCTGACAGAAACAAATCCAGAGCTGGGATGTCAGACCCAGGATCTAGAGACCACCTCCGCGCAATCTCACCCCGCGATATGAGCTGGGTACAGACCTCAACACATCCAGCTTCGGTGGCAGTCAGACCTGGGCACCCTCGAGCCTGGGCCCGGCTCCTTTAAACCCTACTAGGCACACAGCGGGCTGGGCGCGCCGCTCCCACAAGGGCCCCACCCGCCACCAGCCAGTCTAGCGCTCCAGCTCTCCGAGACACTACCCAGGGCAGACGCCCAGGACGGCCTCTGTCAGGGTTCAGGGAGCTGCGCCGGGCCTGGGGGCCTCAGTGGCAGTGGCGGAACTCCCGACCCCCCGCAGCCAACCCCGGCGGCCAGCTGGACTCTCTCCCTTGCTCGGCGACTCCTACAGGGCCTTCTCGGTCCCTCCTTGCCCGGGCCGCTGCGCTCCTACCGTGCTCCGCGCTCTTTCTGTGCTCCGGGCCAGGCCGGGCCGAGCCGGGCTCAGGGATTCGGCTGTCCGCGCAGGCCAGGCTGCAGGAAATGCCGAAGGACTGATCCAGCCACGCTAGGCGGAGCGAGGGAGCGCGGAGGGAGGAGGCAGGCGGGCGGGGGGAGGGCGCGGTGGCCGTAAAACCCGGGCGGATCCGCGCTCTGGAGCGGGCAGGGGGACCCCACTGCGCAAAGCGCCTTCCTAGGAGAGCTCCGCTTTTCGGCTCTCCTAACGGTGGCGCACCCTGGGCCTCACAAGCACCCTCTGACAGAGGCGCTGATATCCTTGAGAATGGCCAGAGGAGCAGAGAGTTGGTGGTGAGCCAGAATCAGTCTTGTGGGTTCTCACATTTAGGGGGCGCGGGACATTGTGGTGATCACGACTGCATGCACAACTCAAGTCCACTCTTGTCAGAATATGGGATACCCCGGTGCCCTTTCTCACCTCCCCCAGACTGTCACATCACAGACGCAGATGGGACTCCAGAAGTTGGAACCTTTTCCAAACAGAACTGAGAGGGGACAGCCTTAGGCACAGCATGGCCGCAGACTACTTCCCCGGGTGCTGCCCCCAACGTCGTGTTTCCAAATCTGCACTGTCTGATGGTTTTCAGGGCAACTGGGCTGTTCTACGCCTCGGACTCACAGGATGCTATGTGGGATGAGCCTGGAGTACCCAGCAAGATTCCTTTCCAGCCCCCATGCTGGAGAGAGCCCTTGGGAGCAGTAGGCAGCAGCAGCTCTGCCCTCAGCCAGCCAATTCTTTCCCCTCATCACCTGGCCAAGCTGAAATCTCCAGCGGGGAGTGCAGAGAAATGGGGTTGGAAGGGGCCACCCAGACCTGGTCTATATTTACCCCTGGACTAACCTTACCCCAGCCCAGAGTCACCTGGTGAGGCCTTTGAATGCAGAAGTGCTTCGACAAGATGCTCAGGGCCATGGTGGGGCTGCCTCCTCTTCGATGCCTGTGGCCTTCTTCAGGGGATGTGACAGTGGATTGGGTGGATGGGAGCCAGAGATCCGGTCTCCCCTACCACAAAGCTGGGTGTGGCCGCAGGAGCCTGTTGAATCACTGGTTGCCTGGGCCAGTCCTGAGGGAACTGAGGAAGAAAACAAGCCCCTATCCCCTGAGGCAGAAGTCTCGGGGGCCAAGGTGGGGAAAGATGCGGGCTGTAGGGGCTGGATTTCATGGAAGGAGGTCGTGGAGGGCGAGGTCAAAGGAGCACCTGTGAAAGACCCAGAGGAGACAGCAGGGTGGGGCTGAGGGATGGAGCCCGCAGTATTTGATGACACCCCCCAACCACGTGGTCACATGAGAAATGAGGCCCGTGCCACCTGCTGGCTCAAAGGCAGGTGTCAGGTGTCTGTCAGATGTGTAGCTGGCTCTGGACTCCCCCAGAAAGGACACAGCCAGAAGTGAACCCTGCTGCTGCCAGAAAGCAGCTCCATTGTGGGCCAGTGAGCCTCAGCTTCCCCACCTGGCACATGGATTCAGCATGGGTGCTGGGCAGCCAGCTCAGGATGAGAGTCTCTGGGATGGACAGAGCAGGAGGATGATGGCACCAGCTTTGGGGCTCACTGGGAGCTGCTGGATCTCGAAAACTGTGTACCCTTCTGTGCTGCAGTTTTCTTGTGGGTAAAGGGTGATAGTGAGACAGTTTCCACCTCACTAACAGCTGTGAAAGCCCAGCAGGTCTTCAGACTTTCAAAGTGCTGGCCTGAGTGAGAGGTGAGCTACTCAAGGAGGGAGGGTGAGCAGCGCAGCTTGTCAGTTTAGAATTCACCGTGAGCCGGGCAGTTGTGTTCGTGATCAGTGAGATTTGAAACAGGTCTTTGCGGAAAAGGAAGATCTTATGCTGAGTAAGCAGAGAACCACTTAAAACCAGGACTTTTTCAACGCAAGTATCTAGAGTGTTGGCTCTCAGCTGGGGTGAGCTGACCTGGGGTGGCACTGGGCCACATCTGCAGACAGTGTTGGCTGCCATGATGGGGGGAGGGTGCTGCTGGCATCCGGTGATCAGAGATGGAGGCTACCGTGAACTTTCCTCAGTGCTCAGAACGAGCCTGAGGCTAGAATGGTCAGGCCCCAAACCATTCCCACCAGAAGGTGGGAACCTTCTGAGGAAATGGCGCTCTGGGGTGCCACCTTCATTCTGGTAGCTGGTCTGTGGGATTAGAGAAGCTCCAAGGCCCCTCCTGCCACGGCCCTTCCATGTCCTGGGTCTCTGCATCTTATCCTGGTGCCACCCAAGGGTTAGCGGCCGCTGCTGTGGAAACTTCTCATGACTGGTGCTCTTGACTCAGTGCTGTGGGCTGATTCTGGGAAAACTGAGGCACAGCAGGCAAGGAAGTCCCCAAACCCTTGAGGTACTAAGTGTTGGCTCCCCCAGGGGCCTAGTTTCAAGGCCATGTTCAGCGCTCATGATGATGAGGACCCTCAGACTCAGAGAACCCTTGGAGCCCCTCCCCCACCTGCTGTAGCTGGGGTCCCCTGGGGGAGGGCGGTGGTGCCCAGACCTAGTCTAGAAGAGGTTGCTTCAGGGATGTCTGCCTGGGGTTGTGCTCCCTGCAGGGCTGGTTTTGCCCAGGGATGGTTCACTGGAGAGAGGGCCCAAGCCCGGTGCGGCGCCAGCTGAGCTTCATCCCTGTCAGTTCATTAGTGCTGTCCAGCCCACGGGAGGCAGCAATAGCTACTTCTCTCCAGTTCACAGATGAGGAAATTTAGGCCCAAGTAGCAAAGATTTGGTGCACTCTGGCCAGACCTCTGCCTCCCAGTGGGACCTTGTCTTGTCACTCTGGGCAGCGGCAGGGTCCAGCTGTTGTCTCTGCTTTTGTGCCCCTTCTGAAGTTGCCCCAAGAGTGTGGACTTTTGAATGTTCCTGCTCTGAGACTCTTCCCTACAAGTCCCAATTTCCTCACCCGGGCAGAGGGTAGGATACCTCCCCACAGGCTTATGGGAAATTTAAGGCCTACAGAGTCCAGCACATGATACTTAATTGGAACTACTCACTGGACGCTTGGCACTATTCTCAATTTTACCTGGGTGGCTGCATCTTCCCCACATCCTGAAGGCTCAAAGCTGTCACTGTCCCCATCCTACAAGGACAGAGACAGCGGCAGGCAGGAGCAAGGGTTGGGTGTGATGGGCATGGCAGGCATGGCAAGGCAGGGCCAGGCCTGTGACATCAACTCATCAGCCTCCCGTCTTCAGGAAGCTGCAGATCACCACTTCAGCACAGGCCATTGGAGGGAACCGAGTCTCCTCCTATCCCAAACCCTCAAAAAGTTAGCAGTGGGAGGCTGAGAAGCCAAGGGGAGGCCCTGTGTCTCCAGACACACTCCTGCTCTCTCCCCAGGGAGAGAGAGTGGTGATGTCCTTCTGGACTGAATCACGGTGCCAGGTGTGGAGGCAGGGCAGAGCTGGGCCAGTGTTCTGTTCTCTGGGAACCTACAGATTTGGCACAGGTTCTCCTGCCCCTTGTGACTCCCACAGAGCTGGGCCTGGCACTGACCTGTACTGTGATGGCTCACCAAGCTGTCTGTCACATACATGCACATGGCCTGGCCGTCCAAGAAAACAAATCTAAGCCCCTGGATTAGGTAAATAAATACATGATGGTTGATCCTTATAAAAGTGTAGAATTTCTGCCTCTCTGGCATCACTGGATGCTCATCTGAGAGGGCAGCAAGGTTGTTTGTAGAGACTCTTTGGGAGGCTGAGTTGGCTCTTGGGACTGTGTTCACTGCTGAGTGGCATTGGTTGTCCTGGAAATACCCACCTTGGGCTGGCTCTGCAACCACACAGCCTTGAAGTGTCTCTCAGGGGCAGATAAGGAGGCCTGTCAGACATGAGGGGTGCAGTGGACTTTGGTGGTGGTCCTACTGTGAAGAAGTAGTGCCCAGGAGTTCCACATGCTAGCCAGTGCCCGCACTACACAGCACAGCTCCTCTGGAGAAGCTGCTGGGAGAGGCACCTGGCCCAGTGCATGCTGGCGGGTTGGAGCCACGCTGGCCGACCCACTGCCCTTCAGTGGCCTCTCTGCGATAGGTACAGCCTTCAGCTCAGAAGCTGGCCCTTCATCAGTCACCTTGGTTTGGGGGGCTGCATATGTATTAGTTGTGAGGTGTCTTGCTGGCTTCCAGCAAGGAGTCTAATATAGGCAACTGGAGTCTTCTCCGCAAGGGCTTCTGGGGGAGCATTTCTATCCTTTCTAAGCTGCAAGATCAGATTCTCACTGCCCTGAGAGCAGCCAAAGCCTCAGCAGGTGGTGGTCTCAAGGAGGGCTCCTGCCACGAGGAGAGGGGATTCATCCCTGTGGGCACCTACAGGAGTAGGACAGAGGGCACTTTGAAGAGGAACATCTCCAGGGAAGTGACGTTCTTCACCTAGGAGACCTCGTTTATGTCCTTGGGTGGCCACAGGAGGGGCCAGGGCTGAGGACCTGCACTGTGTGTATGTGCATGTGTGTTTGTGTGGGGGTGGGGCAGGTGCTTGAAAGACACACAGATTGGTGGTGCTGTGGAGGAAAGACAGACTTGTCCCCCTTTATCAGAGGCAAGGTGCCCATCATCCCATGTTATCAGCTGGAATAGCACAAACTGTCCACCTTGGCATGAGCCAAAACGTACAAGGTTGCCTTGTCTAATTCTGATTCCAAAACCAGTGAGACCTTGTGCCTCCCTAGTAGGTACTGACCCCTCATGAGGACAACTTCATCCCAAGACACAGAACTACCTGAGGTGAGAGTGAGACCCCATAGACAAGCTGATAGGCTCTTAGCATCCCAGGGCTGCCTCATGAAGACCTACTGTGGCCCAGGGCTTTAAATGACAGGAACCCAGAAGCATAGGATGAAGTGGGCAGAGTTGGTCTTTTAGTGGCACCATGAGTCCTTCCTGTCTCTCTCCAGCCTCTGGTGCTTTCGGTGGGCTGTGGGGCTCCCGGGCTCCGGTCTCTGCCTATCCTCACAGTGTGTCCCTCCCTTTACATCTCCATGTCCCCAAATTCCTCCTCACAAAGACACAGGCACTGGACTTAGAGCCCACCAGGACACTATAGTGTGATTTCTACTAGAAATCCTGAACATAAGTACATTTCCACAGACCCCGTTTTCATGTTAGGGCACACGGGGATGGGGGTTCGGTCATGAGCATAGCTTTTGAGAGGCACAATTCAACCCACAGGAACAGGGACCCTTGTGTAGTTTCCTCTGCTTTCCCTTTGGAAAGGCACAGTGCTTTCCCAGGGGCCATGTCTCTTTGGCCCTGGACTGCAGCTGGTCTGAGTGCTCTTGCTCTGAGCCTCTTTCGAGTGCACAGCCCCAGGGGCAGAGAAGCCACTGCCTGGAGCTGGTCTTGATGCTGTGCCCAGGCTGGATGCCACCCCTGGCCTTTAGTAATGGAGAAAGATGAGTGGGCACTCAGGGCCCACCCAGAGCACTGGGGCTGTCTTTTTGGCTTGCGAGGAAGCCCTGGATGGCTTCAAAGGGGAGATTTTGCACAATGCGGATGAAGGCTGGATTTCCCCTCTTAGCCTGTGTGTGGGGTCATGACTCTGGCACATTCGGTCTTCTACTATCTCGGGGAGATTGCGGGCTTCTCCCCAGAGAACACAGTGAGTTGAGCAGAAAGAACAAATCTGTATGCAGAGTGACCACCTGGGTCACTCTGGGTGACCCAGGGTGGCTGGATGGGTGGCTCAGCAGAGATGTAGCCCCTTCCTCCAGGGAAACAGAGCCATTACTGGGGCGTGGGCTCCGTGAGTTCAAATGGCTTTGTCTACTGGTGGTCTCAGACCCTGCTGCCACCTTTAGGATTCTGCCAATTGGGTATTTTGTTTGCTTGTTTGTTTGTTTTGAGACAGTGTTTCACTTTGTAGTTCAGGCTGGCCCTGAGCTCAGCCTCAAACTCACATCACAATAATCCTCCTGCCTCTGCCTCCCAAGTGCTGGGATTACAAGCCTGAGCCACCACACCCAGCACTGTGGTATGTGGTGCTGATTGCTGCTGGGTGTGAGTCTCCACACCCAGTATTGTATGTGGTTAACTGGGGAGTTGAACCCAGGCCCTTGCGCTTGCAAGACAGACGCCAGAACCACTGAGCTAACTCTTCGGCTCTAGGCTACTGCCAATTGGACATCTTCTGGGCCTAGGGTTAGTGAGCGGATATCACTGGCACCCTGAGAGGCAGATGGAAAAAATGGCCAACCCAGCAACCAAAGGTGACTAAGACTTCCAAAGTGGAACAATCCCAGGGCACATGACAAGTCAGTATTGGGACATGCGGGACTCTGGGGGCTCTTCCACTGCCCTTCCAGGAACTAGAGATCCTCTACCAGCTTTGGAGGATCCATAACAGTTCTCCAAGTGGGAGCCTGCAGCTCCCCATTTGGATAGAGGCCCACATAGCCCCAGCTGCCTTCAGTTTGATGCTAGGATGCTCTTTGACTGTTTCGGCTTTATTCTCCTGTGACTTCTAGGGGATTTTTCTCAAGGTTGTGTGTGTGTGACACTGCAGTGGACAGAACACTGAAGCAGACGTCAGAATCCAGGTGGTTTCCATTAAACTAGGCATTAAAAACAATCAGAGCAGTACCAAACAATGCCAGGCAATCATTCTGTTTTGTAAATACATTTGGTTTTCATAAATAATATGTTGTTGCTAATGTAAGAGGTTTATATTTATTGCTTTTTTTTTTTTTTTTTAGGTTTTTTGAGACAGGGTCTCGCTTTGTGGTTCAGGCTGGCCCTGAGCTCAGCCTCAAACTCACATCACAATCCTCTTGCCTCTGCCTCCCGAGTGCTGGGATGACAGGCGTGAGCCACCACGCCCGGCACTGTGGTATGTGGTACTGGTTGCTGCTGGGTGTGGGTCTCCACACCCAGTATTGTTATGTGGTTACCGGGGAATGAACCCGGGCCCTTGCGCTTGCAAGACAGGCGCCGGAACCACTGAGCTAACTCCCCGGCCCCTATATTTATTACTTTTAAAATGATTACATGAAATGCCTTTGAAAACTTGGAGTAAACAGTCATAGATAAAAACGATAGAAACAAATGTTCTTTGTAGCCTCAGTAATATTTTAGGAAAACAGAGGACACTGAGACAAATAGGCTAAAAAGCACAGATACAGAGACGAAGGCAGAGGAGAAAGAATCTAAACTGGTGTTGTTGGGCCTTAGGTCAGTACAGGGCATGAGGCTGGGATGTGTCATCCTCACATAGTCTCTGCTACAGTCACCACCTCTACCACTGTCACCACCACTGTCACTATCACCACTGTCAGTGTCGATATTAAGTCCCAGTCAGCATCATATCCACTATTGTGGATCACCACCACCACCACCACCATTACTACCACTATGATCATGATTTCTATTACCATCACCATCACCACCTCGCCATCTTCCCCGTCCCCCGATCCTCATCCCCATCCCCATCCCCTTACTGTAAAACCATCACCATTTTCTACCACAGCTACCCCATGATTCCTCCACCTCCATCATCCTTGTCATCCCTGCCATTATTCCGGCCACGATCCCCGTCTGGGTGGAATATTCATGATAGCTGATGCTGTACAGTCACTGTTTCTGGCTCTCACGGAGCTCTAGCAGGTAGTGGAGTTTCCCATTTGCTGCAGTGAAGAACACTGAGGCTTTGAAACATCCCAGGAGCCACCTGGAAGGGCAGTTTGCTGGGGTCCAGGCTCCTTTCTCTTTCTGGTGCTGAGGAGTTACTCAGTCTTGCTCTGTTCCCATTTGCAGGTTGCTAGTTGGGGAACTTTTACTAATGAGAACAATTCCTAATGCTGAAAGCCGCTGTGTTCCTGATTAGGTTCATGTCAACATCACCCAGACCCTCCCGGTCAGGGACAGCAGGCATTAACATGGAACCTGTGTGAGAGTGTGGTTTCCCCATACTCTGCTCTGTCCTGTTTGATGAGCTGGGGGTGCTCACAGCAGGACTCCCGTACTTCTCCTCCATTGTGATTTAGACTCTGGGTGCTGGATAGAGAAGGATACATCTATCAGTGGGACAGATAGTTGGGTCAGGGTCTGTGGAGAGATGACTGAGGAGACTTCAAAGAGGCCTGTGAAGGATCAGGAGGCAGCCATAGCACTGAGGTTCTGTGTGTCACAGGCAGGGGAGGCAGCAGGTGCCATGTATAATGAGGCCACAAGCTTGGTGGGTTCCAGGCATGGCCAGAGGGCCACATGGTCAGTCAGTGAGAATGACAGTGGGGCGGGGTAAGGCTGGGCACCTGCACATCGCAGGGGAGGCTACCCACCACACTGCAGCCTATATGGCCCTGGGTTTGGATTATATTTCGATTGCGATGATATCAGCTTAGAGTCTGTGGAAAGAGACTATTTTTTCTCTTGCATGAAGCATGAAGGAGGCAGGGAGTCTCACAAAAGGCTTTCCTGGTGTCCAGGTTCATTTTAGGAGACCTGAGTCGGGGCTTTGTGATCATGGCTCTTGGGACTCTTAGAAAATCAGTACTGTGACAGACCTTTGTTAGAGGAGTTTATCAGGACCCAACAAAGGGCATCCAAGGAAAACCTGCAGCCAGTGTCACACTTCTTGGTGACAGATGCCAAGCTTTCTACTACCCACTGGGAAGACAGCAAAGACACCCACTGTCACCACTGCTGCTCATAGCATCTGCAGTGCTAGACACCATGGTGGGCCAAGAGAAGGACATAAAAGGATGCAGCCTGGGAAGGAAGAAGTGACATTGTATTTGTTTGAAATAATACCGTTATCTAGGGAAAACATCCTACAGAACAAACAGAACAGCAGCTAGAACTGGTAAGTGAGTCGAACCAGGTCTTATGGTATGAGGTCAATGGACAAAAGTCAATTGTATTGCTATACAGTAGCAATAAAAATATGGAAATTTAAAAAATTTTAAATTTGGGGCTGGGATTTAGCTCAGTGGTTCTGGCACCTGTCTTGCAAGCACAAGGACCTAGGTTCAATCCCCTGGTAACCACATACAATACTGGGTGTGGAGACTCACACACAGCAGCAATCAGCACCACATACCACAGTGCCAGGCGTGGTGGCTCACGCCTGTAATCCCAGCACTCGGAAGGCCGAGGCAGGAGGATTGCTGTGATGTGAGTTTGAGGCTGAGCTCAGGGCCAGCCTGAACTACAAATCAAGACCCTGTCTCAAAAAAAAAAAAAAAAAAAAAAATTAAACTTTGTAATATTGTCCTATTAAAATTGCATCAAAATACATATAATACTTATGTTTAATCTAACAAAAGAGCTAAAGCATCTATTTGCTTAAAATACAAAATGTTTAGGTCACATGAAACCTAAATAAATGCAGACCTGGATCATACTTACTTCTTGGAGTGCCCAGTATTGTTAAAATGTTAATTTCCTCCAGAATAATTGATAGGCTCCTTGCAATTTCAATCAAAATCCCAGTGGGATTTCTTTTCTTTTCTTTTTGATAGAAATGCATAATCTGATTCTAAAATTCACACAAAAAAGGAAGTACTTAGAATGGCTAACCCAGTTTTGAAAAAGAATAAAGTGGGAGGACTTCTGCTCCTCGATTTCAGGCCTCACCATAAAGTCGCTGTAATCAAGACAGTGTGGTATTAGTGTTGGCAAAAGAACAGGCACACAGGTTAATGGAACAGAATAGAGTCCAGGAATACATGCTTCATTGATTTTGGACAAAGATGCAAAGATGCAAAAGGCAATTCAGTGGAGAAAGGCAATTCAGTAGAGCCCATTCAACAAATAATGTAATGATTAGTCACCCACTCTTGTGCAAACACACTAACCAGCAAACACTGCTATGGTTTAGATAATGTGACCCAAAAGCTCTTGTGTTGCAGATTTGGATACCAGCTTGGTGCTGTTGGGAGGAGATGAAACTATTAAGAGGTGAGGCCTAGTACAAGAAAGTTAGGTCACTAGGGATGTGCACAAGTATGGAACATTGGGATTTTAACACTTTCCTGTCTTTCATCACTTCCTTAGCTACCATGCATGAGCTGCTTTCTCCACCATGTGTTCGTGCTATGATGTGTTGCTTCACCATAGGTCCAAAAGCTTCACGGTTAGCACACCATAGATGGAAACATTCAAAAGTGTGAACCAATCTGGCGCCTGTCATGCAAGCGCAAGGACCCGGGTTCGATCCCCGGTAACCACATACAATACTGGGTGTGGAGACTCATGCCCAGCAGTAATCAGTACCACATAGCACAGTGCCAGGTGTGGTGGCTCACGCCTGTAATCCCAGCACTCGGGAGGCAGAGGCAGGAGAATTGCTGTGATGTGAGTTGGAGGCTGAGCTCAGGGCCAGCCTGAACCACAAAGCGAGACCCTGTCTCAAAAAACCTAAAAAGAAAAAAAAAAAAGTGTGAACCAAAATAAACCTTTGCTTTTTTAAGTGGTTCAACTCAGTTGTGTTACAGTCACATATACCCTGTGCACCCTAATTAAAAAACATGTGAATATAGGATCCTAGACCGAGTCTAAAATGATAAAACTGCAAAAGTATATAAGAGAAAAGCCTCTGTGGCCTTGGCCTAGGCAATGGTCTCTTGGATATAACAACAAAAGTACAAATCCACCCCCACAGTAAATGATACATGGGATTTCAGGAAAATTAGAAACTTATCTTTGAAAGACAGCATTAAGAGAATGAAAAGATAAGCCAAAGACTTGAAGAAAATTTTTGAAAAATATATATGTGGTGAAGGACTCACAAATGAAATATAAGAAAGACCCTCAAAGCTTAATAAACAGGCAACCCAGTGAAAAGTGAGCCAAAGGTTTGAACTGTGACTTCACCAAAGAGGAAACACATGTGATAAATGGCACTTAACATTCATAGTCTTTGGAGAATCTACCCAAAAGCCACTATGCACCCAGGAAAATCGTGGCACAATATCAGACGACAGTCTTGGGTTATGTGGAGCCACAGGGCCTCCTGTAGCACTTATGGGATGCAGCTGGGGGTGGCCACTTTGGAGGACTATGTGTGTGTTTCTGGTGAAGGACAGCACATGCTGCCCCTGAACATTACCTGGTGGAGTGAAGACACACTCCCTACCAGAACCTGTGTGTACATATTTTTTTTTTTTTTTTTTTTTAGGTTTTTGGAGACAGGGTCTCGCTTTGTGGTTCAGGCTGGCCCCTGAGCTCAGCCTCAAACTCACATCACAATCCTCCTGCCTCTGCCTCCCGAGTGCTGGGATTACAGGCGTGAGCCACCACGCCCGACACTGTGGTATGTGGTACTGGTTGCTGCTGGGTGTGGGTCTCCACACCCAGTATTGTTATGTGGTTACCAGGGAATCGAACCCGGGTCCTTGCGCTTGTGAGACAGGCGCCGGAACCACTGAGCTAACTCCCCGGCCCTGTACATATTTCTTATGGCTTAATTCACAGTTGCTCAGGACAGACACAAGCCAAGCCTGCTTCACTAGGGTGGGTGCACATTAGATGCTACTTCAGTGGATGTGACTTAGCAGTTGGGGGAATGCATGGACACACGCAGTGGCACGGGTGAATCTCACACAGTCTACTAAGGGAAGAAGCCAGATGTGGACATCCATACAACACATGGTTCATAGGATGCTGTGGAAATGCCAAAAGTGCCAGGACAGAAGAGATCAGGCCTGTCAGGGGCTGGGGAGGGGCCTGAAGGGTTTGATCACAGAGACCCAAGGGTGGGTCTTACAGCGTTGGGACTATACTGTAACTTGATTGTTGGGTTGCTTACAGATCTGCATTTGTTAAAACTCACACCATCATGCTTTGAAAAGCATGAATTTTATAGAATGCAATTATATCTCAAAATAAAAGCACATTAGGGCCGGGGAGTTAGTTCAGTGGTTCCGGCGCCTGTCTTGCAAGAGCAAGGACCCGGGTTTGATCCCTGGTAACCACATACCATACTGGGCATGGAGACTCACGCCCAGCAGCAACCAGTACCAAATACCACAGTGCCGGGTGTGGTGGCTCACGCCTGTAATCCCAGCACTTGGGAGGCAGAGGCAGGAGGATTGCTATGATGTGAGTTGGAGGCTGAGCTCAGGGCCAGCCTGAACCACAAAGCGAGACCCTATTTCAAAAAAAAAAAAAACAAACTAAAAAAAATCACATCAGTGGAATGATGAAAAAGGATCTATGTATACATTATAAGCAGTGATCTGAAAGCAAATACAGCCTACAGAAATGAGCATGTGTACGTGAAGGAGCCTTGGGCTGGTGTGGCTTATGTCTAGATGTTCCCTCAAAGCCTCATACAGTCTTTTTCAGAGGTGGCTAAATCTAGAATGTATGATGCTGAGATTAAGGGTATATAATTACTAAACCAGTACATGTGAGTGATTCATTTGGCACCATCTTAATCTCAGTAGTATGGATGGGATAAAAGTGGCAGAAGGATGCTGTTAAGGTTTCTTATTGCTTTCACTACCTTCTGACTGCTATGAACAATTTTTTCTCCACAAGTCTTATCTGCCACAGCACTCTGCCTCGGAGCCAGGTAATTATGAACTGAAATCTCTGTGAACTATAAGCCAAATAAACCTTTCCCCCTTTAACTTGGGGTGTCGGGTATTTTGTCTCAGCAACCAGAGAACAGTAAGATAGCTGAGGACAAAGGACTATGGACACATGTTGGAAATGCTCTGAGGGAGGCTCAGTGTATGCTGTCAGACCTGGCCCTCCCGGGCACAGCTTCCTGTTCTGGCACATCTGGGCTCTTGTCACCAGGATGTTCTGGGGTCCTCAAGGCCTCTGATGGCATGGCTTTAGGAACTGGGTGTGGGCCCACAGACACTGGTCATCAGCTGAGGACAGCCATGCGGGCCAGCTCAGAGCCAGGAAGCCACGGCATGGGCAGGAAGTATCAGCATGGCCACTTTACATCTTCAGAGTCTCTCCAAGCGAACTTGGAAACTTGAATGAGTGTCCTGTGGGGCAGTGACCATGGTCTTGTCCGGTTCATGGGTGGCAGTGAGCCCAGGCTAAAGTAGAGTTAGCCGTTTAGGTACACATCCCACCAACAAGCCATCTATGGGTTCCATGAGATCTCTCTCAAGATCCCAGAGTCATTCTCTGCAGAAACAGAAAACTTCATCCTAAACGTCATCTGGAATCTGAAAGGACTCAAAGAGCCCAAACAGTCTTAGAGAACTAAGCTGAAGGACTCAAACCTGATTTCAGTCCTTACAGTGACAGTCACCAAAGCAGTGAAATATTGGCCTGAAGACAGACACATGGGCCAGTGGGACAGAACAAAGAGCCTAGAAATAAGCCCTGGCAGGCACGGTCAATTGACTTTCCACAACGGTGCCAGAACAAATGGGCAGGAAGGACAGATGCTTCAACAAAAGCCTCTGGGAAGACCGGATGTGTCGAGGCAGAAGAATACGGCCTGATCCTACCTGTACCTTGTAGCAGGTACAACTAACTCACCAAGACATAGAGGTGTGCAGATGGCCAAGGACATGGAAAGATTCTGACCAGGGAGTTCTGGGGGAAGGAAACACCTGCACCTCTGAGGAAGAGCAGTCCCAGGTCCTCAGGCATGTGGCTGAGTCTGGCCTTGCACATCTTGGACTCTTCATTTAGAGAGGTAGCCTGGCTCCATTAGGAGGGGTCACCAGCTATGCTCCATCAAGGTGCTGGTTATGGACTTGGTGACAAGCAGATGAAGGCCATAAGCTTTAAGCCAAAATATACAGACTCCAAGTCCCTGTTGGAGACTCCAATATCTGGAAGAGCCAGAGAAGAGGAATTTCGAAAGACACTTCTGGTTATTAGAGATTATTTAGCCCAATAGCCATTGCTCCCGAGGCTACTGCACCAGAGTGGCCTCTTTCTTCCATCAAAGAATTGACGGAAGGCTCCTAAAGGGAGACAGGAGTGAACCATTGGGACCTGGGCCTGCGGTGTGCTCGTGGGAGCTCGTAGACTTGGAGCCAAGAAGGTTCAGGGAAAAGAACTGTTGGTAGAAAGCCCTGTCCCTTGCTCAGGCATAGGGCTGGTATCCTCCTCCCTGGGGACACTTGGCTGTCCTGACCCTTCTTCCCCAACTATCAGGTTCCTGGAACCTTGTGTATGGGCAATAAGGCCAAGCTGGGTTTGCCCATCAGGGTCTAGGGAATGCCAGTGCTCAGGGCTCAGTGTCTGGTGACTCTAATGGCCACAGGGGACTCATTTTGGTCCTTTTGCTCCAGATAGAGTGGTTCTGTCAGGTTGATCCAGGCACAGTGTCAGAACAAGTCCCCACATCATGAAAGCAGCTGATAGGAATCATCAGGCCCCATGGAGAGCTGTGTAACTTCATGCCCTGGAGTGCTCCCCTTCCCAGCAGCACTTGCTCCTCTGGGTGCCACCTTCTCCCTGGGGAGCTCAGGGCTGTTGCTGATAGCCACACTTCCAAAGGCCTTGAGCAGGTGGGTAAGGGATGGTTCCTGGCAGAGATGGGGCAGGAACACTGACCCAACCACCTCCAAACATCCTCTGGGGTCACTTCCACTGGCCCTCCTGGGAGCTTGCTCAGATTCTGGTGCTTCCTAAGCCGGGCCCCTTGTCCTAAGCAGGCAATCTGTGCCACACTAGCCCTATGGGAAGGGAAGTCTTCCTGCCACCCCAATTCTCCTGCGGCAAGGCCCAGGCTTTAGGAATCCACACTCCCTATGACATGGGGCACAGCCAACATGGGGACCTGGACGATACTGGGTGCCCTGGGGTTGCTAGAAACTCTAAGCATGACAGGGAGGCCCCGGGGACAAAGCATCAGACCCAGGCTGGAGGTACTGGGAACAAACGGAAGGTGTCCCTCACTCTGGAGGACTATGGAGCAGAAGGAACTGGGGTGAGAGATAGCTCTGTCTCTCTGGTCATCTGGAAGGTCACAGTGAGCTGGAACTGGCAGGTACCCCTTCCCAGAGCAGGAAGTCTGCTGGGTGTGGGTACATGCCCCCACCCAGCACCCACACAAATGCCTCTCTATTTTATAAATAGGTCACTTGGAGAAAAGAGCTGTGGGTAAATGATCCCCACCCCATAGCCAACAGGATTCCAGCTTCACGCACCAGTAGGGATTCCAGGGTAGAGAAAGGGGACCCACTCAGAGCCTGCCACCCCAGGGGAGCCCCATTCTTCTAGAAGACCAAATGGGACCTGCAGTCCTGAGAGATGGCTGAAAGATGTATTTGGACCAAGACAGGCATGGGGCAAAGGCTGGCTCTCTGCAGAGGACAGAATGAAACTTAGACTGGTACCCCCACGCCGGGGATATGTTTTGAGCACTGTGTGGACAGAGGGAGAACTGGATAGAACCTGGACAAACCACCAGTCACCCTTCCCTACATGGGCCATTTGATCTATCTGGCCCTGGTGGGCTACTTCCTGCCCACAGAAGGTGGCAGGAAAGAGGAAGGAGGAAGTCTCAAGTCAGGGCTGCCTAAGTGTGGGGTGAGCCCTTCCAAAAGGATTCCTTCATAGCACTGCCACTCGAGCCTGGGCACAGGGCCTCTGCCCCTCACTGACCTAACTTCTGTCTCTTCTCCCTCCAGACCCAGAGGGCAGAGTGGGCACCCTCAGCACACAGGGACTGTCTCAGGAGCGTCTGCAGACCTGTGGGGTCTCCCTGGTCTCATGGGGTTGGGGTGGCTGTGCCTTTTCCTGCAGGGCCTCCTTTGGGGTGCACCCCTTTGTCTAGAGAGCCGTCTGAAATCCATGTAGAGGTTGTCAGTGCCTAGTGCTCCCAAAACCACAGCTCTATATCTTGTCTACTGTGAACTAGTCCCAGCAGCCTCCTGAACTCATACCAGGGAGTGAGGAATTTCCAGCAGCTTATATTGGGTCTCTTAAGAGCTTATATTGAGTCTCTTCCTTAGAAGCAAAAACTTTCCTTGTTTTAATCCAAAAAGAAGACGTAGTAATCACCTGAGTGGTGGTAGAAAGGGAAGGAGAGAGGTGTCTGAGGCTGTGGGTAGTTTGTTATCCTTTCCTAGGCCTCAGCCTTCCCATCTATAAGTGGAAATTTTATTTTTTATTATTTATTTATTTTTCCAAGTGGAAATTTTATTTTGCTACTGGGAATCAAACCCCGTGACCTTGCACTTGGGAAGCAGGTGCCAGAACCATTGAGCTATCCTTGGCAAGAGTGGAACTTTTTTTTTTTTTTGAGACAGGGTGTCGCTTTGTAGTTCAGGCTGGCCCTGAGCTCAGCCTCAAACTCACATCACAGCAATCCTCCTGCCTCTGCCTCCCGAGTGCTGGGATTACAGGTGTGAGCCACCACACCTGGCACTGTGGTATGTGGTACTGATTGCTGCTGGGTATGAGTCTCCACACCCAGTATGGTATATGGTTACCGGGGATCGAACCCGGGCCCCTGCGCTTGCAAGACAGATGCCGGAACCACTGAGCTAAATCCCTGGCCCAAAGTGAAACTTTTAATAACATTCATGGCAAGGGTTTTTCCTTTTCTTTTTTTCAGTGACTGCTGTGTGCTGGGCATGCAGCAGGGACTCTCCCTTGCTCCAGTCTCTGTGGTTGGGGTAGGGGTGGGGAACTGGGATGGCCCTGGGCCTTTCCCACAAGCCCTGCTCCCTGACAGACAGGCCTTGTAGCTTTGCCCCAGCGCCCTGTCTCTTAATGTTCACTCACTGTGGACATGGCAGCCTTTGGGCTCTTGCTGGGCCAAGTGAATATCTCAACCCTTGCTCTTTCCTCTCCACGCCACCTACTGCCTGAGTGAAGTTTGCGAGGTCCTTCAGCAAACCCTGTCCCACACTGACCCCTGCTGGGAAGAAAGGAAATTGCTCTGAAGAAGAAAGGTGCAGGAAGAGCAAGCGAAGCAGTACGGGAATTCTGGGTACTACAGCCTGGGACCCAAAAACTTCTCAGACACTTTTGATTGTAACCAGCCAACATCTCCTAATTGGTTTGAGAGGCTGGGTCTGGCTTGGGGAAGTTGCTTTGGCTGTCACCTGTGTGCTCAGCCTATGTGCAGGTAGCGTGTAGCCTAAGGAAGTCCTGGACCACCCTCAACATCTTACACAACCCCGGGGGCTGGCTGTTTTCTAGTCTCCATCTGAGAGACAGGGGACCTCTGTCCCTTCAACTGAGGACCACATCTGCACGTCCCTTCTGGAACCCTTCATCCTGTCCTGACCTAGCAAGTGGAAGGGACCTTGGGACAGTCCATAGGGCCACAGCCACAAAGACATCAGGCAAGGGAGCTGTCAGTCCTCCAGGGCAGCCTGAGTGGTATCAAAGCAACACCTTTATTCTTTGCTCTTACAGAGGAAGC
>PVIR01025247.1:0-25076 GCA_004026965.1 Petromus typicus | reverse complement strand
GAGACAGGGTCTCGCTTTGTGGTTCAGGCTGGCCCTGAGCTCAGCCTCAAACTCACATCACAATCCTCCTGCCTCTGCCTCCCGAGTGCTGGGATTACAGGCGTGAGCCACCACGCCCGGCACTGTGGTATGTGGTACTGGTTGCTGCTGGGTGTGGGTCTCCACGCCCAGTATTGTTATGTGGTTACCAGGGAATTGAACCCGGGTCCTTGCGCTTGCGAGACAGGCGCTGGAACCACTGAGCTAACTCCCCGGCCCCCCATAGTTATTTTCTTAAGAACAGTCCCAAACTGGAAATAGCCCAGTTGCTCATCAGTGGGAACTGGATAGCAATCTAGGATTTGTTCATATATTCATATACAGTTAATTATTACTCAACAATAAAAGGAACTATTGATATATAAAATAACATAGTAAATCTAAATATATGCGAAGTCAAGAAGTTAGAAGCAAAACATACATCTGTAGGATTCAATTACTATGAAGTTACTGGACAGATAAGACTTAAATGTGGTCAATCAACTTTAATGACGGGTAGGGAAAGCAGATCAAGACCAGAATGGTCAAGGTTGGGACTGTGGGAAATGTTTTATATTATGCTAGAAGTGTTGAGGAAAAAAATGGTTGATATGGACATGAAAATATTTATAATCTATTAAATACTACTGAATTACTAAATTAAATATTTAATGGGTATTTCTGATTCACCTTGAGTAATTTCTGAAGGAATAATGCAAAAACTCAAATTCAGGCTTCTGAAACATGCCTATAATTTCATTTGTGATAAAGAATGCTTTTTATTAAGCTCTCATTTTGCTGAAACTTATCTACTTTTCTCCCACAAACATTATAATCCAAATGGTAAGACAATCAAAATGCCTTGTCCCAAGTGGTTTGATTTTTAGAATGGTATCATGTACAATTTACACAGTATGAAATGGAACTTAATATGAAAATCTCATTAACAAAAGTAATTTAATTAGACTGTAGTGATTCTAAAAACAAAGGTGACTGTGTCCTAGGAGATATAAATGATGATTCACTGAGTATCACATTATATATTATATCTTTAATCCTTATCAATACACATATATATTTAGCATAATGGAAATTTATCTTTAACAGAATAGTATTTGTCTTCATTGTGGCCACCTGTTCAGATAGTTAGATATCATACAAAATAACTTTAGCAATCTGGTACTATGTAAGTCTAAGTACTAGCTAAAACTCTTTTGAGTAATGAGATAAAGAATCTACAGTTGTTTGTGAGACTTAATAGTTTAATTCACTATGTTACAAAACAAATGAAGAAGCTAGATATGGTAGCAGAGGCCTATAATCCCAGCACTTTGAGGAGGCAAGAGGACTGTCTTGAGTTTTAGGGACAGCATAGGGTTATACAGTGAGTTCAAGGCCAGTGTAAACTACATATGGAGACCTTGTCTTGATGGCTAAATATAGCCATCTATATTTATAGCACACTGCCCCCCCCCCAATGAGAAAGTTTCTATCTTGTTTAGTGATGTGCAACAAGAAGACATGGTCTTGGAACAGGTATTTTTGTAGAAATGTGAAAAAATAAGTAAAATAGTTGAAATTAGAGAGAAAAGGGGAATAGAAGAAAAAGTTACAGAAGATGTGAATTCTTGCCTTATTCTATTCTGTAGCTCTGTATAATAGTAGTTATACAGCTGGATGAGATTATACAAGAGGATTTAGCTCAGTGACACGACACCTGCCTTGCAAGTGCAAGGTACTGAGTTCAATCCCTGGCACTGCAGAGAAAAAAAAAGAATATGTGAAAAATAAATAATAAGTTCTTTAAAAAAAAATCTACCTTTTGGTAAGCTGCTACAAGAGACTAATGTTTTCAATAGTAAATAATTTCTTTAGTATTTAAAAATGTTTTATTTAAAACTGTATTAAATAATCTTTCATGAAGTGGCTGCTTTGATCTCAACAAAAGAAACTGGGGGTGAGGATAATGTTTCATTTCAAAAAAGCAACTACTGCAGCAAAAAAGAAGATGCTGAAGAAAGAAAAGAACCAAGGATTACAGGATGCTACTGATGTGGTGGAGGAGTGAGCTAGCATTTTGTACCAAACAGGTTTGTTGGTTGTCTCATGGCAAAATATTCAATGTAAAATTCATACATGTATCTTTTACAAAGCCAAGAGTTCTAAATGTGCTTTCTGTGAAGATAACAAGTGGCTGTCTTAGGTGACTCAGCTCTCTATCTACCTTTTTTTGTTCTTTTCTTTCTTTTTTTTTAAGATACGGTCTTGGTATGTACTTGACGCTGGCCTCAAACATGGGTGATCTTCCTGTCTCAGTCTCCTGGAGTGCTAGGATTATAGGTGTGTACGACCAGATTCAGCTGATGTTTTTAAAACGGTGAAAAAAGGGTTAGTCTGTCTGTCCTTTAAAGGTAAATGCGTCATTTATTTTTAATTGATTTTATTGGTATATTTTATATACACGTAATCACAATCGATATTTGAGAATTTGTACCAGTACATGACATCACAATTCTCACTTTTTCCCTTATCATTTTAAAACTCAGTAAAATGACAGTACTCTAAAAGCACAAAGAAAAATACTTAAATCATTCATAATTGCCCAGGGTAGGCTTGAATTTATAATCCCCCCAATCTCAGCCTTACTAAGCCAGGAGGCCTGCTGTACCAGCCCAGCTCCAATATTTTAAAATGGCTTCTAAAGAGTTTCAATTGATTTTATAAATGTAAAACTTCACACTGGTTTTCAAGAATAGTTGACTGTCACACTGGAACAGCAAACTTTACTAGCCAGATCTAGGTAACTAGTGGATAGAAATTTACTAATGCGCATCTTCCTTTAGAAAGTGTGGCCAAAGAGGCATTTACTCTTTTGGTTACAAATTCTAAATATGTGGATCCAAACAAGCCGATTATTTAGGAAGAAGGCTTTGAAATTTCTGTGTCACCAAGTAGTAAAATAAAATGTATCACATTCATTAAACAAATATATCTCATTCATTGCTTCTGCTTAAAACATACATACTTTTCAAAACAGGATAACCAAACGATTTTTGAAACATTATTAACACTCACAAAGTATACTATTCATAGATAAGGGGATTACCAATTTCCTTCACCAGTCTCCAATGTCATTTATTATGACATGAAATGAACAGAATTAGCCAAGAAATAATTATGTTATAAACAGTTGTCTTTTATGAATCCTTCTAGGACATACAACACCAACTATAAAAAATCCTTGAAACAAGGACTTTCATTAAAAATTATCTTTGAATTTTTACTACATATACGTAGGCATTGAGGGTTACTTCAGACAAGGAAAATCAAGTCCAATATTCAGAACACAGAGGGATACAAAGAAGTACACAATTGACTACAATATAAAGCAAAGCCAGCAAAACTCATAGGAATGATAAAGAACATAATGAACTGTTTGGTGTCAAACAGTTCACATATGAGGTGTGCCTCAAAAGGTAAGTAGGACTTTGAATTGAAACATTAGGGAGAACAAACCACACATGGCAACTGTGCATGGAAGACTTGAGTATGTAGCTTGGGGGACACGAAGAACATCACATATCACATTAGTTCTTCTGCTGTGCTGTTTGGCTCACCGTTTCATATCTCAAGCTCAGTAAGATCTTCCTAAAAGGTGAAAGTACGCAGTTTTTTTACTATAGTTACAAAACTGATTTATTATGATTTTCTAATATTTGGTCTATTTACTATTTTTACTATCTTAATTTCTGTTAGATATTATTATAGACAGCTAAGTTAGGTAGGAATATCACTGGATGTCAGACAGGGCTGGACTCTTAAGGGAGTCAGAGTATAGGATGAGAACACACTATAACTGCAGCTATTAGGGGATCTGTTGAAGGCCATCCCTCAAGATAAAGACAAAATGACCAGGCCTACATGCTTCCCCAAGAAATAAGCAATAAACTGAAGATTGTACTGTAACTGATATCACCTTGTCCAATAAAGTCTAGACAGACATCAGTCACCTATGTGGGTGATAAGGACCTCCTGATCCATCTCTTCCTAAAACTAAAAAGATCCTTATTCTTTGGATATACATGTATAAATGTATATAATATACATTTGCTATGTAACCTACTTCCCCACTAGAGCAGTATTACCTAAGCAAGTATATACTTTTGACCTATGTTGTGTCCATCTCATGATTTTGTACCCTCCTTATGATTTTGCTCTATAAAACTTCTCTGTGAAGTGGAGTCCATAGCAACCCACTTTCTGGTTCCCTTCTGTCTCTCAGGAGCTATGTGGCTCAATAATTTTTTTTCTTTTCTTTTTAAAAAATCTTCCTACTCTTAACCTCGGCTGTTGTTCCTTACAATTCATTTTTTGATTTCGGGAAACATGAACGTGGCATATCTGAAATCTAGCAGGTTAGGAGTTACATTTATTTTCCCCTATACCATTTGGAAGAGACAACTGAGAAGAGGTAAGTCTGCTTTTGTTTCATAGATTCTGGATTGTGATTCATTTAGGTAATTAGAAATTGTCATCCTTGTTTGTCTTTTTTACTCATTATTTTTCGTTAAAAAGATGACAAATTTAAGTTGAGAACACAAGACGATTATAATATTTCTTCTATGGGACATTTTACTTTTACAAGCAAGGTCTTATATATACTGCCTTGGACTTACTAGTTGCCATATTTATTGATGCTCCTTGTTTGACCTGTTTGACTTACTTTGTTATGGTTTGTCTTATCTTAGCAATGCTAAGAAAAAGTAACGTGAGAGTGTCCTCTAGTGGACTTTGATATTAACAAAATTGTGAATTTATGAAATACTGCAAAATTTTAAAAAATGAGATCTAGTTTATATTTACGAAATATACATGTGCGTATTAATAAATCCTGGGACTTCAACTATCAATTAAAAGGCCAGCAGCCATAGTAAAGAACTGGAGGACAGGTTTCACTAAAATGGTCTGGCCAGATCTCTCATTTACATTCCAAAGGATAATACTGAGCCTGCTCTGCCTCAATTTCCTTTCAGGCTGACCTTTCACAGGTGAGGATGCATTCTTAGTTCTTCAGATTCTGCACTCTTGTCCCTCCAGGCTGAGGGTGACAGACAATTCATGGGCAAATTGTTCCAGTAACTCATCATGAGTGTGTTGAGATTTTATTTTGCTGATCTCATTTCTGATCTTTTCCTGTCACTTTGTACTATACTTTGTTGAAGGCATGTTTCTACTAATAATTAGAGGGGGAGGAACCCTGAACTATCTCAGTCTTCCCTCCCTTTTCACCAACTAAGAACTTTAAAGTTGAGTTCATAGGAAATGAGCATTTGGTAACACCAAAGACAGAGACATCATCCTAGGAGAGGAACATATACCCCATTTTCTGGGTCAGATGAGACACTGGAATTTAGCCCATCCAGGAGAACACATATGAAAATGACATCTTGCTTAGTGTTCTTGGCATAATCTCCTGGATAAAGGAAACTGAACCGGAGACCTCATGGAGACAACTGGGTGAGACCAGAAGGAGCTCTTTCCTAAAGTACAATATTTAAGGGACCAAAACATCAGTTTAAGGGAGAATCCTCAAACTCCTGGTTCTCTCTCTCCCCACTCCTGGGCCTAGTTCTCCTAATTTTATGTGTGTATGGGGGGAAGTAGTTTTGCTAATGTATAAGTTGTAGTTGCTGAATGATGGGTACAGTTTTTAACCTGTGAGTTTCATAAGTGCTGCAGATATAGAGATACAGAAATTTAAGAGTGAATTCTGAGTAAAACTGCCCTGTCTTGCTGCTAAGCATAATTAGGTACATAGCACAGATGTGTTGGGGATGTTTTTGCCTTAAGGCCCAGGGCAGGATTTTTCTGAGCCATTACTTGCCTCTATCTCTGGAAGTGACCTTTTTTGCAGGCTAGGAAGTGCTGTAACTACTTACAATTTGCCCTCTGATTTTTTTCTTCTCATTTTCTTTCAAAGAATTGGAAAGCAATTGTTCAGGTCTGTCGATTATTGGTTTGATTTTGTTTCTTTAAACACACACTGTGATAGGTGGAATCAACTGTACCATGTGCTTTTGGAAACACATTCTGGAGTTAGGAATAAGTTTCCAGAGAAGGTAGGGGTGTGTGTCAGTAAGGTTGTCTACTCTAATCTGACCTATCTTCTATTCACTCTCCAAATAGCAGCTACCGCTCTGGAGCAGGTCACCTTGGGGTAAATACAAACCAAGTATAGACTAAAAGGGATGCTTATTTTCCACTTGTTATTTTGCAGATGGGAAACTCAACATTGAATTCTCTTACTCTTTTGGAACATATTCTTAAGCACTTAAGTTTAACCATTACATACAGAGAAAGAGCTGTTTAATATTTTTCTGCACCTGTGCATGACCCACCTCCTCCCTGAAGGCAAAATGAAATGCAGAGAAAAACATTATGATGCTATTTCACAACTGAAATTGTACTATAACAGAGAGGGAAAGCGGTCAGTCAGGTCAACTTTATGTTCAGACTTAGTTTGCATTAAGATAATTCTTGTATTCAAAAGGTAAATGTAACTCACAGAAAAGCCAGACACCCTGGGCCTTAAGACACAACTGAATACATCTTCTGTTACTGAACCTGAAGTTCCCCACTCCTGCTTTTTGGATCCTAAGGATGAGGTTTCCCAAACAACCTTAATCAAAGCCTCACCCACTATTACTGAGCCTGAGGTTCATCCTCCTTGCTCTCTAGATTCTAAGTGTGAGGCTTCCACAAGCCAACCTTATTTGAAGCCTTTACTGGGCTATATCCATCTCTATATGATTTTGTTTAAACCCTTCAATGACAGTATTTCTTATTGGAGATGGATGGAGAATCTGCTCTTACCCATGTTTATGTGTGTCCTTTTCTCTCAGGGACCTCAAACAGATCAAAGAGGACTTTAGGAAGTTTTCAGATGGTCCGGATAAGTACAATGAGGTGTTTAGGGGACTTCCTGACATCTATCAATGGAAATATGCAATGCTACTCTTAAATAAAACACTGATATCTAATGCAAGACAAGCAACACTACAAGCTACTATTACATTATCATTGTTAATTTTAGAAGGCCAGAAGGCAGGCATCTAGGTAAACTCAGCTGTTCCTATCTGAGCCCAAGCAGTCTTTACACAAGACTCTACTGGCCTATCAACCAGACAGGAAAGTGGAATAAGAAACATTCAGACACGTATTCTTGTAGGTTTAAGGACAAGAACAAAGCTCTTCAATTATTTAAACTTGGGGAAAGATGAGAACCCCTCCCTTTGCCTTCTTAGATCATTTATAAGAGACACTGGCGAAACATAGATTCTTGACTCCTAATTTACTAGGACAGGTTATTCCATAAAAGTTTACTACCCAGTCAGTTTCAGATATTAGGAAAAGCTACAAAAGATGGCTTCTGCTCCATGTAGCTCATCTGATACTGCCTCCTCAGTGTTTTATAATCAAGATGAGAAAGAGGCCAAGGGGGGAAAATTAAAGAGACCAAGAGAAAAAGGCTGTTTTAACTGCAGCCTTAAAATGAATAGAGAGTTAAGTGTGATTCCTGGGGCTCCAAGAAGAGCTCAATGACTAAACTCACTTGGTATTGTGGAAAAATCTGGGCCATCTTGGGTGAGACTGTGATAAAGACTGTCAGAAAAGGGCCCGGCCCTGAGTCATATTTTGACTACAAAGGTGATCACTGGAAGTCGGACTGCCCCCTTGAGATGGAGTCTCAGGGACCAACTCCATCTTTCCAGCTGATCCACCAAGACTGGTACCAGGGCACTCTTCCAGACTGTCATGTCCATGCAGGAGCCCCAGGTAAGTGTGACTACAGAGGGAAAAGAAACTAGTCTATTGCTGAACATGGCATATATCTTTCAGTCCTTTTCAATGTTGGCTTTTCTTCCAGCCATCATACTTTAGTGAAAGGAGTCACTGGAGAAGAAGTAACTACTTCTTACAAACCTTAGGCTGTAACTGGGTAGCTTTCTCTTCTCTCTTCATTCTTTCTAATGAAGCCTCAAAATCCAGTTCCCCTTCTGGGGAGAAACGCCTTGTTTGAATACAGTAATATACATACATTCAGGTCAAGTATGCTGTCCCCTTGTAATGGAGACAGAAATAAGTCCTAAAGTATGGGCAATTAAAGGCAGAAGAGCAGTAAGAGCTGCCCCAGTGCACATAGATTTTAAAGATACCACTATTTTTCCTCACTGGAGACAATAACCTCTAAGATTTGAAGTTTTAAAAAAAAGTATTAGTGTCTATAATTTACAACATAGAGATACAAAATGTATTAGATGTTAGTTATTTTTTGTGTTGCTGAGACAAAATACCAACACTCAAAGTTAAAAAGGGAAGGGGTTTATTTGGCTTACAGTTCAGAGAGGTTTCAGTCCATAATCAGCTGGCTCCAAGGCAGAGATGGCAAACTGGTATAGAAGGGAAAAACAACATGGCACACTGGCAAACAAGGCAGCAAATGTAACGAGAGAGAGAGAGAGAGAGAGAGAGAGAGAGAGAGAGTAAGAGAGAAAGAGAGAGAGAGAGAGACAGAGAGAGAGAGTTCATGGCACCCCCCACTGTAGTTAACAAGGGAGAGAGTTCTTTGCATCTTTATACTTCTCTTATCGAATCCAGACTACTAGAATTTGGGCAGTACTATCAAACACCCTTAATTTTAGCATCACACATTCTACATTCAATTATCTGTGAAAGAAAAGTCTCATTTCATTTGCACAAGGCTTTGGCGGGACATCTAAGCACAAATCATAGTATAAAGTTTACCTACATCTTGTAACCAACACTGAAACACTCCAACCTTAGGAGTTCAAACATCCAGGGGAGAGTGAAGGGTGGTACAGAATCTTAGACTGGCAAATGAGGCAGTAGTGCCTATCTATCTGGCTGTGCCTAACTCATACACTCTCCTTTTTTTAGATCTATAAGATACCAGTTGGTTTTCAGGGTTAGATTTTTTTTTATACTAGGGATTGAATGTGGGACCTTGTGCTTGTGAGGCAGGCACTAGAACCACTGAGCTAAATCCCCAGGCTTTCAGTGTATTACTTCACATACATGTTGGGAGCAACGCTATTTGGGAATATAATTGGACAACTGGGACTATTACTGGGCTAAGTTTTTCTGCCTAAGACCAGCTATGACATATGTGGACCTGAGGACATGACTCTTTATCTTTGCCTCTGGGAACAACAAAAACCCCACAGGTCTTAGGTGCTGTGATGCTACAGGACAGAACTACACTGGGACCTTCATCTATGTAATTCCTTATTGCTCTGATTGCCCTCTGAGTGATCTGTTACATTTGTTACTTCCGATACACTGAAACTACTGCCCTCTGAATGACTTGTAACACTGCTGGATAAAAGCTGTGGCAAACTGAGGTCTGCCATCTTTGCTGCCCAGAGTAACATGGATCAGGCCCAAGCTCAACTTCTTCTCTAAGTCTCATCTCTGCTTAATTATTATTTCACCATGTGCTATTGGACTCACAGGAGACTAGAACTTAACTAAAAAAGTCCTAGTTATATTCTTTGCCCCTCTTCCCTACCATACAGAGTCCTAGTTTCTTTTTGCCTTTGAAAATCTTCACAATCAGGCCTCTCAACTGACTTGGATGGTGCGTTCTCAGGGGTTCAGACACAGTTCTCATCTTTTTGGGCAGTTCTTTCCCGTGACTTTGCATATTTTTAATTTCCCCAAGACACAGTCCTGTAATATGTAAATGATATACTATTACACACCCCCTCAGATGAGCTCTCTTAAGGCACTCATGCTCTGCTGAATTTTCTAGCAGACAAGATCTATAGGTCTGAGGCATAACTTTGAGGCTTAAGGTAAAATGTTTGGATCTTATCGAAAGATTCTGAAGGCTGGAAGAAGAGAGAATTAAAATAATACATTCTTTCCTGCAGCCCAGGACCCTCAAACAAATAAAGAATTACAGGCTTTTGTTGTGCATTATAGCAGCGTATGGTGAGATCACATGACCCCTCTATTAACTTATAAAGGAAGTCCAAAAGGCATATATCCATATTTTAACCTGATTCCCAAACTACATTCCAAGCTTAAACAATCTAGATGCCCCAGTACTAAGCTTACTGGCAGGACATTGTTTCAATGTATTTAGTGATGAGGGGAGGGGCACATGACTTCAGGAGTACTTACACCGGATTGAGGGGCGACTCAATTCTGTACCTTCTACAGTATCTGAGTCACGAAGTAGACACTGTAGCAAAAGGATGGTCTGCATGCCTTAGAGCTGTGCATGCCATAGCTCTTCTAGGACCAGAGGCATCCAACCTGACTTGGGGAAAGATCTTATTGTATACATACTCATCTCACAATGTGGCAAGACATCTTTCCTCCTGAGAGAATCTACTGTTATCAGACACCTTAATTCTTAAATACCACATTCTATTTCTTGAAGGACAAGCCATTCAAATAATAACTGGATGAACAGAAAGATGCACTCTGAGATCAAAAATATCAGAAATGCCAAAAGCATCAACAAACCTGCAAACTTAACCCACCTACAACACTGATGGTCTAGAGGTGTGTTTCAACAGTATGATCATTTGGTTTCTGTCTGTTCCTTCCCTAGGATTAGGGGGTGTCATGCAACACATCAAGGCTGTGGCTAACTATACTCAGTGGGCCTTGAAAAACAACTGGACTGATGTCTCTCCCCTAAATGAAAAAGTAAAATTAATACGGCAAGCTGTCCTCCAAAACTGGATGGCATTACATATCCTAAAAGCAGCCAAGAGGGTACTCGTGCAATTGTGAAAGCTGAGTGTTATGTGTACATTCCTGATCCTTCTGCTAATATCTTGATGGCTGGTCAAGATATTAAATAACAAGTTAATGCCACATGGGATTCTGAGATTCCCTGGACATTCTCCTTTCCCTCTTTGTGGAAGGCTATTACGGCTCTTCCCAGTGCAAATATTTGTTGGTTGTATTTATAACAGTCTTGTTGATCTTGTCATTTGGCTGATGCATACTTAGCTGTTTCTTTGACCTTGTCTCCTCCAGACTTAAGGCTATAATCCTACCCAAGAAGAGATGCCTGGCTTGTCTTGAGGGCCTTTAGATAGACTCTCTACCGAGTACCTCTGACTGCCAATCACATCTACAACCCCCTTCAGCCAGAAGTAGCTAGAATGGTCATTGCCCCTTGCTACCTCAAGGCAGTTAGGGATATCTCTTCAAAGGGAGAATATTATAGACAGCTAAGTTATGTAGAAATATTATAGGCAGGCAGACAGGGCTAGCCCCTTGAGGGAGTCAAGAGTACAGGATAAGAACACATTATACCTTTGGCTGGTGGGGCATCTGGTGAAGACTATGCCTTAAGAAAAAGAGAATTAAGTCTACATGTCTCCCCAAGAATAAGCAATAAAATGAAGATACTATAATTGGTATCTCTTGGTCCAATAAAGTCTAGATAGAATTCAGTCACCCAGGTAGGTGACCAAGATCTCCTGGTCCATCTCTGCCTAAATAAGACCTTGTTCTTTCCTTGTATACTTGCTGTGACCTGGATCCCCATTGGATTAATATTACACATATCTCAAAGGAGGGGTTGTGCATTTAGTTCAGTAATAGAGTGCTTGCTTCATATGCACAAGGCTCTGGGTTCAATTCTCATGGCACAAAATAAATTTAAAAATACAGAAAAGTATTGGAAGGACATGGAGAAACTGGAATCCTTGTACACTGCTAATAGGAATAGTACATTGCACTGCTATAGAAAATACAGCAGTTTCTTAAAAAAAAAAAAAAACACATAAATCATTATGTTGTGGTAGTTCCACTTCTAGGTACATAGTCCACTAAAAATAAAGATTTTACATCAGGACAAGAAAAACTTGAATAGATATTTTAATACTAGATTTACTGAGAAATCAATACATTTCTTTTAACCTATATAATTATAAGAAGTGCTCAAAGTGGTGACCATGAGTTTCTAGATATTTATTAGTTCTGTGAACTGCTCAAGTGTGTATATATCTTTTGGTGGACACTATGAACCTCAGAAAACTGAAAATAGCAAATCAAACAGATACTTAGCTGTATACCAATGTTCAAGGAAACATTATTCACAACAGCTGAAAGGGCAATACAATCGAATGTCTATAAATGCCCATACATATAATGAAATATTATATATATATATATATATATATATGTATATATATACTATTCAGCCTTTAAAGTGAAATTCTGCCACATGCTACAATATACAAATGTTTAAGACATTATGCTATGCGATAAACCACAAAACAGAACAAATTACCACTCCACTTGTGTTAAGTATCCACAGTAGCAAAACTCAGAAACAGAAAGAAAAGTTGTTAATAAAGAATGTAGGGTAGGTGGGGAGTTATTGTTTAGTGAGTAAAATTACTGTCTGGAATAGTAAAAAAAAGTAGTGTAGATACTGTAACAGTCGCATAACAATATACATGTACTTAATAACACTGAAAAATTATTCACTTAAAGTGGTCAAAATGGTAAATTTTGTTATATGTACTTTATCATATATTTTTAAGAAAAAGTGTGTGTGGTAGGACCACAGGAAAGTGGTTAAGAACACTTTAGAAGCTTAACAATTAACTTTTAGCTTCAAACCCAATTCTACCATTTAAGAGCTCTGTAATTTTTGGGTAAGTGACTGTCTGCACTCGTTTTCTCAAATAATAGAACCTATTTTGTGGAATTATGCTGAAGATTAACTAAATCAATATATATAAAGTATTTAAGACAGTACATACCATTTAGTAGTGACTTTGTTACAAGTTTAAAACACATTTCATATCTGATTTTGTGTATGTGGTATTAGGGATCAAAGCTAAGATCCCGTACTTGGGTTTTTTTGGTTTTTTTTAAGGTTTTTTGAGACAGGGTCTCCCTTTGTGGTTCAGGCTGGCCCAGAGCTCAGCCTCAAACTGGTATCACAGCAATCCTCCTGCCTCTGCCTCCCGAGTGCTGGGATTACAGGTGTGAGTCACCACGCCCGGCACGTGGTATGTGGTACTGGTTGCTGCTGGGGTGAGTCTCCACGCCCAGTATTGTTATGTGGTTACCAGGGATTGAACCCGGGTCCTTGAGCTTGCAAGACAGGCACTGGAACCACTGAGCTATATGCCCAGCCCTAGGATCCCATACTTGTGAGGCAAGTGTTTTACCACTGAGATACATCCCCAACCCTTGAAATATAAATCAAACATCTGCAGAACTTTAGAGGTTCCTCTTCAAAATTCTTAAAACTGGTGAAATAGTTTGAAAACTAATGATTTAGTCCAAAATTTCATTTTATAAGTATAAGAATCAAAAGTTAAAGCCATTTGCCTAAGGTAACATATCTTATTTCATTAATTTTTCTAAAAGAAGAGTATGGGACTAATACCGATTCTGTCATTCAACTACTTCCAAACCAAAGCAAGTAAACTCATGAGATTCTATGTGTTTCCAAAAATCTAAATAGTGTGATAGTTATGCATGTTCCTAACCTAATAAGTATTTATTTATGAAATGGGGCCAAAAAAAGTAGTAAAATTTTTTAAAAAATCATAATTATTCTCAAAGGTAGTAGCTAAAAACAGTGTAACAGAAAAGTGTTAAAATATGAAAACAAATAAGTGCCCCATATTTCCTTCAGCCTTCTATATAATTTGACACCTCTGATCCTGCAAAATTAATGCTACTTCTGCCAAACACAGTTTATAAAATTCATCACAGGGAAATACCTACAAACAATTCTATTAAATTCAAAGAGAAGAGCAGTAATCCCAGTAACACAAAATATCCAATAAAAAAATTATGTACTAAGCTTTGCAGAGATTTCTGCACTTACTTGAACAAGGTTACAACTAGTTTAAAAGCAAAATGACACAATTTGAAGGTCATATTCAATAAGAACTAAAAATGTCTTTATGTGGTATTAGGGATCAAATTATTGATCCAAATACCAAAATACTGGTATTAGGCTTTCCAATGTCTCTTTTTTGCCCCTCCCCCAATGGTCTTCAGCTCATTCAACTCTCAAAGGATACCACCACCTCTTTATGGGATGTCTTTCTATCCCTATCTCCATCTATTGATATCCTACAATCCTAAAAGATTCCATGCAAATGCTGCTTATTCCATGGATCTTCCATTTCCTTCAAATAAGAATCCATAATCTCTTCAACTGCTTATTCTATGCCTCTATTTCAACGATGTTATATAATACATTGTATTACAATGATTTATATTCACTTCTTACCCACTTTTCTCCAAGAAAATCTCTAAAGAGCTGTTGAAAGGGAGGAAAAGAACGAGCATTTGTTCAATACCACAGTGCTAAGCAAGATGCTGCCAGTTTTGCATACATTATCTCTTTTAACCTGCTGGACTACCGTCTGCAAGGTAAACAGGTGGTGCTATTCCCATTTCCTCATAGGGAACTACAGTATAGAGTTCAATAGGTTCCCCACTTTCACCGGTTGGTGGCCAAGGCAAGGAACTCTGAATGATTTCCTGTCTCCAAAGGGCTCTCTCCAGCGCTCCATATTGCAGATCTCCTTCACTTTGTGTCCCCACCCTGCCAGACAAGGAGTAGACAGGGGGTATTCCACAGATGTTTACCTCGTGGACTCAACATCACCCTTTCTTTATCCGAGGATCACACCTCCCCCTGCCCCCTACTTTACCTTGCCTTACTTTTCCTTCCCTCCCTTTCCTTTCCAATGGATTCCGCATACTCAGGCAGCTCCACACAGCTCCATGAGTAATGCTGCACACGCCAGCCTTTCCTGGGAGGCTGAATGAACAACTATCCTTTCTCCTAGATCTTTCCAACTGCACAGAAATGCAACACACAAGTCACACGGAACACACCACCCTTCCAAAAGCTCCAGTTTCCTACCGAGCCACGTCTTTGAGCTTACAGGCTGCAAGACGCATGCAGTTTTCAGCGCTCACTGAGGGGTCACCCTAAGACGCTGTATGAATAAGAACCGCACATTTTCTAGATCGGTCTTAGAGAAGGCGTCTCCACAACCACTCCACCTCTTCCCTTTCTACCGCACCCCCGAACTGCAGTTTGGATTTCCGGCGGGAACATACGCGGGAAGGTGAGACAGGGCGATACCTCAGCCTGCTTAATTAGAAGACCAGAAGCGCGCGCCCGCCTCCCCAAATCTCGGTCCCGAGCTCCAGCAACCGCACCCCGCTCCCCGCCAGCTCCTCCCCCGCGGCTTCGGCCGCGCCGGGCCCTCCCCGTACCCCGCATTGTTTCCCCGGCCGTCCCCGGGGCCGCCACCCCCGACCCGCGCTGGCCGCCTCGCGGGGCAGCGACCCCGCCCCAGGTCGGGCGCGCGCCCAGAAGATGGAGGCGGAAGCCCCTCGCGGCCCCACGCCGCATGCCGCCTCCACGAGCCCGGGGCGAGGCGCAGTTCTCACCGCGGCGGCCGCTCGCTCCTTCGGCGGCCCGGCTGCCGTCTCCTCCACCTCGTCCCCGGGCGCGGCGTTCGTGCCCCGGCCACACAGCGAGCGCCTGCCGCTGCTGACGGGCAGACTGACAGACGGACTGACTAGCCGGCGGACCCGGCGGCGGCGGGCAGGGCGGGGCGGGGCGGGCGCAGCGCCCGCGGCGGCGGAGCCCACGGGCGGCCGCGTCCAGCGGAGACGCAGAGGGCGGGGCCGAGGCCGGCGGCCGCAGCACGGACAGACTCCCGGCCGCCGCCGCGCGCCCGCCCGTCCGCCTGCCCGCCGCGCCGCCCACCCCCACTTCCGGCGCGGTCCGTCCCGCCCCGCCCTGCGCGCCCCGCGCCCGCCGCCGCCGACCGCACCCAGCCCGGGCGTCCTCCGAGCCCCGCCTCTCCTCCGCGCGCTCCGGGAGCCGCCTGCGGGGCGCGTGAATCAGAATGAATGAGTGCGGAGGGAAGCCTCTGCTGTGGCCTCGGTCCCGCGGCCTGTCGCGGGCAGCAGGTCTGAGCTGCTGTCTGAGGGCCTCGGGCGACACCCGGCCGCGGAGCGGACCGGCGGAGGAGCCACCTGCCTCTGCCGTTCTGTCATCCGTGTGCTCCGAGACTCCACGGAAGCGCCAGATGTGTTCTGAGGCACTTACAGACTGTTGTTAAAATCTGCCAGTCTCGTTTCGGCCAAAAAAATTGCAATCCCACACTGTGTTTTTTGAAGCTTTAGAAATTAGACATTTCAATTACTTTAATGAGTCTTTGACTTTGAGCTCTGCTCTTCTTGTGATCTTAATGTCTGTCCTCCCTTACGGAAATTGTTGAGGAGTAGGGTGTTGAGGGTTTTTTTGTTTTGCTTATCACCAAGCTCCAAATTACTCAGGTAACCTTGGATGGAGGTTAGACTTTGGCAGACGTTTGTATTTCAATCTGCGTTCTTGTTTCGCCTTTTGCCTAAAGATAAGAAAGAGAAAAACTGGAATGAAATTGTTCTTGCTTTTCTACATAGGAAGTGACTTACTTGAGAGCGTTAAAACAACGGAGGAATTGGTAGTGTGACCTGAAATTGGTTGTGGTGGACATTAAACATTTTTTTTAACGACTTACCATCCATCTGCTTACTAAAAGTCTCTGAATCTTAAATTTTCACAGAAAAATATTGACTGTATATTTCGAAATCCTGGTTCGCTTGCTGAGAACCAGAGTGTTTATTTCTTCGTCCTGAGGCCAAATCCTGGGTTGGTTAATTGCATTCTTACTTCCTGATATTCTTGAGGACTTTCAAGTGGTTTCAGGCTTTTTTTGTACTATCTATTTCAAGCTGGTATTTAGAACTCACTCGAGCTATCTGCACTTTGGAGCTACATTCTTTTAAGGTTAGTGGGTGCTTCAGTAATTTACCATAAAATAATACTGTCTCGTAAGTAACAAGGTAGGTGCTGACCAATTTCTGTAGCTTTTCTTCTTGTAGCATTCATCATATATTACCTCTGTTATAACTACTTCAGTAAGTTATGATTCTCCCTAAATGAATGTGATTTATTCCTTTTTGTATCTTTCATACTATCTGGTATTGCATAATACTGAGTACTTACATATTAATAAAAGCTTGAAATTTTTTCATTGATGATTTTATACAAATGTGTGTATAACCTCTCACCTCATTTCCTTTGCGACTTGGTTTGTTGAAATTAAATACATCGGGGGGCCCAAACCTAGTAAATAATCTATTGATAATCAAATGTTACTACCAGGCTGGTATCTCATGAAACCGCCTCTGTGAAAATAGAATTGAATGCCTTTTACATACTTTTGTTTCTGGTGGTTAGGTTAGTCAAAGCTAAATTAACAAATCGACATTTTTTAGCCATTGAGAAAAGTAAGCAAGTTCTCCTCAAGCCTATTAAACTGATATTACTCCTTCATTTATTAAGAATTTATTGAGCTCGGGCTGGGAGTTAGCTCAGTGGTTCTGGCGCCTGTCTTGCAAAGGCAAGGGCCCAGGGTTTGATTCTCCTTTAACCACGTACAATACTGGGCGTGGAGACTCACGCCCAGCAGCAATCAGTACCACATACTGCAGTGCCGGGCCTGGTGGCTCACACCTGTAATCCCAGCACTAGGGAGGCAGAAGCAGGAGGATTGCTGTGCTGTGAATTTAAGGTTGAGCTCAGGGCCAGCCTGGACTACAAAGCGAGACCCTGTCTAAAAAATTTTTTTTTTAAATAAAGAATTTATTGAGCTCTAACCAACGTCCTGGAGAATACTAAAAGAAAAAAAGCAAGATACGATATAGGTGCATTCTGCTCTCAAAGAAACATAGAGCCAGTATGAGAAAATGAAGTTGTAAAAGAGTTGTAGTATACATAGTTGATATTGTGAAATAGACAATATTTAAAAGGAAAGAGGGTGTATGGGTAAAATAATGAGGGGGAAAAAGAATATGACAGTAATAAAGAAAAAAGGAAACAAAGATTATGTATATAGGGGATCGGGATGGCAGGGTGGGGGGAAAGGGGAAAAAATTGAGAATCAAGTCATGTCATATTCTGGTCCAAACTCAATGTTGAATGTGATGATGATGTGTATTCATCATGTGCCAATAAAGATTTAAATTTTAAAAAAAGAAACACATAGCCTGCTGGATAAAGAAGTAAGGAAGCTGCTGTTATGAGCAGGAAAGCTTACTCAGTGTGGATACAAACTGCATGTTTAATGACAGGAGCTGGCCCATTGAAGGGGGAAATAGTTGTTCCGAAGAAAGACAACTCTATCTGTGCAGGTGTGGAAGCAGCACCGTAGGTTGGGCCCTGCGAGTCATTCCTTTTTGTTAGGACAAGCAAAAAAAAAAAAAGGACAGAGTGTTGGGGAGAAAGTTAGGAAGGGCTCATGTGTTAGAACTATGGACTTTGAACTTTATACTCTAGGAAATAAACAATAAACTCTGATGTATTTTAGCCTTGAAACAACTGGATTTATTTCTGGAGTCCACCGAGAGCACACTGAAAATGGAGAGACTGAGGGGGTAATAACAATCACCAGGAGGAGATGGGCTATAGGTCTCCGAGCGAGTAAGAGACAATAAAACGCATTAGGAGGGTTTGGATGGGACATTCATTAAGAAAGTGGATCTGCGGGATCAGACAGTAACTGACTCTGGGCCATGAATGAGAGGGAAACATCTTTCATGATCTTCAGGATTCTGGTTTAGGAGACTGCTGGATGGTGGTGGCTTTCTCTGAAAGGGAACAGAACTGAAAGCTACTTTAATCAAAGAAGCAAAACAATAATAATAATTAAAAGGTAGCTTAAATTTCAGTGGGTTTCTTTAAAGAGAACTGTTCAGTTTACTGAAAATATAATGTACTTGTGTGGAGTTACAGGTAGGTATTCGGCACAGCACTCCACCTGTGTATTCAAATATGCAGCCCTTTTGCCAGGGGAACAGCTCATAAGACATGTGCTCCAACACACACACTTTGGGAAATGCGGATCTATATGAGGTTTTTAGTCTACAATAGAGAAAACTAGTCGTAAGACATGAGGTGATTTTCTAAAATTAAGTAGCAGTTACTGGCAGGTACTGGACTACAATCTGTGTCTTCTGACCCTAGACACATTTTCTTTCTATGACATATCGCTTGGTGAGCTTCCAATTCATTCTAGAGCCTTCTGCCAATCAAGGGAAAAAAAATTTTAAAAGATGGCAATACCCTTTTATTTTTTTTTAAATTTATTTATTTTTTTGAGACAGGGTCTCGCTTTTGTGGGTCAGGCTGGCCCTGAGCTCATCCTCAAACTCATCACAGCAGTCCTCCTGCCTCTGCCTCCTGAGTGCTGGGATTACAGGCGTGAGCCACCACGCCCAGCACTGTGGTATGTGGTGATGATTGCTGCTGGGTGTGAGTCTCCACACCCAGTATTGTATGTGGTTACCGGGGATCGAACCCCAGTCCTTGCGCTTGCAAGACAGGTGCCGGAACCACTGAGCTAAATCCCCGGCCCCACAATACCCTTTTAAATGAAGTTTCAAATCATTAATTTTAAGGATATGCTAATGATTTTTAATATAAAGTGAAAAGATTTGTATATTGGAAAAGTGGATCTAGTTATTATCTTTTTTGGTCTTTCAAATAGTTGAACAGGAGAATTACAAATTAAATCACCTACCTAAATGGAATATTTATCTAGTCATTCTAGTTCTGAAGTACCTGTAAGTAAAATAAACTTTCAGGAATAGATAAAAACATTAATATTCTCTCTAGAAATTTTAATGCAATTTCTCCATATTGAAGAAAATCTGTGGGGCTGTGAAGATCCACACCAGATTTTGACATTCTCTATGGCATAATACCCCTGATTCTGAAGACTCTCACAGCTAATAGATAGGAGGTTTTCTACTGCTAAATTCATAGTATTCCTAATCCTCAGGGGAGAAGTTTTAGTGCTTCCTTTCCTAGAAAAATAAGATAAATTGTTTGTTCACAAGAGAATTCTTAGGAATCTAGGGCAACTTTGGTTTTATACACATTACGTTCTGTATTCATTACTATGTTCTATACCTATTACATTTGAAATCGGCTATCAAAATTTTAATCTTTTCTGTTATGCATAGATTATTGTTTATTTCTAAATACTTTATTCATTTTTAGTAGGTAGATCAAAGATCATCACCTGTGGGATAAATATACTGAGTGAATGAATAATTAATTATTTGGAAAGCTTAGTAGTCACAAATCATAGAGTAAACACTGTTATTAATGTATTTATCAAAATTATTTGAGTCCATTTTGTCCCCAGCTCCATCTATAATTATTAGAAAAATATGCAAAATAATCTCTGCTCTTTAAAACATGTTCCATTGTAGTAAGGATGGGAAGAAACAGGTTTGAGGTGAATAAATAATTGCAGCCTTTTTCAGGAGGGCAGCTTGGCAATAAATATTGAAAGGCATGCGAACAAAACCATAGAAATTTGTGGGTCAATAGCAAATAACTGGAAATCCCTTCAATTTCCAGGTGCCAGAGATTATTTAAGACAATGATGACATAGGAGACAGTTTAGGAATATGAAAAAATGTTCACAATATGCTGATCAATAAAGAAATTACAAACATTATGTACAATAGGAACTAATGAAAAAGTAGGAAAAACCTAGAGGAAAATACAAGAAAGCAAAATGTCCATTGCAGAGTATTATATGATCTTTTCTTTAATTTTTTTACCTTTTAGCAGTGAGTTTGTATTTTCAACTGGAAATTGGCATGCAGGAATATAATCAATATTTATTAAGATAAATAAGTCTTAACTGAAGGAGACAAAATACATATTACTTAATATAAGTTTAATTTAAGAGACTCTGCATGTAAGAAATTTTGTTTGTGAGCCAAGAACCCATGCAATAACCAGAAAATTACTAAATATTGAGCTCTGAGATAGACTTCTAATAAGAGAAGGGAAGAGAGAAACTGACTAGTGTAAGTACAAGTAAGGTTATTTTGTGGGTAAAATAAGACTTCGCTGGTGTTCAGAAGCTTCCCACCGAGGAGAGAAACAGAGTTGGGGCAGTGATGTGAGAGACACACTAGAGATCTCTCACCTTTTCCAGCATGATGATTTTAAAAATTGAGTTTATTGGTACATTTTAGTATACCTTAGGATCACATTCAACATTGAGACTGTGTACCTGTATGTGATGCATTTTGATTCTCATTTTTCCCATCCCTTGCCCTCCAAGTCCTCATATACACGAACTTTGTTTCCATTTCTAGTCTAATGTTAACAACCGCAGAGCACTTAGCTTCACCCTCTGCTTCTTTCATTCAAGTGGGACTCATATACCCTCTGTCTTATAAATGTGTAATAGTGCATTATATAACCTTTGCAATATTAAAAAAGTTATTTTAGTTGCTTTTCTAAGAGTATCCATTTGGGGGCTAGGGATGTGACTCCATTTTGCTGCACCCGCCTGGCAAGCTCAAAGTCCTGAGTTCAATCCTCAGTACTGAAAAAAAATTGCCCTTTGAGGAGAATTTTATCTGTAATATCTATAGACCTGGAAATTTCCAAATGTTTACTTGGAACAAATTCAAACTATTACACAAGAACATATCGTAGCAACATGAACTCATGTGAATGTTCTGACATCGATTCCAGTCAGACCAGAAATAATTCAACCAATCAGACTCAACAGTTCTCTGATTACACAGCGCTACTTTTACACCAGCTTTTCAACATGATAACAAAACTGCTAATAGGTGTAGTAGCTACACACAATAAATGAGAAGGTGAGTGACTTGTTTTATTACTGAACACTGAACTAAAAAGATCACACCCCTCTTAAAATTATCTGCCATAGGAAAGATAGGCTAGGACATAAACTTCCTTCAAGTTTTTTTTAAAGTAGTAGATTGTTAGATAAGGGGTTGTCATTATAAATAGAGAAAAGTGTTCCAGATGTGTTGTGTGTGTAATAGTAGAAAGTGGGCAATTTTTAGTAAAGAAGGAGAAAAATATTTTTACTAATACATGTTCAGTAAATAATGATTACATTTATCATGGGAAATTTGTTAGGGTATCTAACAAAGTCACATGTCTTAGTGACTTTCTCATTGTGGAAACAAATCGCCAGACAGTCACAAGGTAAAGGAGGAAAGGTTAGTTTTGGCTCACTCTCTGGAAAGGTTTCAGTCCAGATTGGCTGCTTCCAAGGCAGGAAGGCATTACAGAGCAGCAGGGCAGAGGCGGCTTGTTCATGGCGTGGCAGCAGGAAGCAACAAATGTCAAGGCAGGAGAGATGTGTGTATACGTATTCAGGCTTTGCAGCAACCTAACTCGTCCTGCCAGGCTTCAGCATCTCATCAACTATAAACCCATTGGTGGACTAATCCAATAACAAACATCTGTGATCCAGCGTCACACACTCATGATCTAGTCACCTCCTCAAAGCCCCACCTGTGAGTACATCTGAATAAGTCAGGGTAATTGCTATGATTTAACTGCGTCCTCCAGAATTCATTTGTTTGAGACTTAATTCTCAGGGCAGCAGAGTTGGAGGTGGAGCCTAATGGGAGACGCTTTGGTCATAGGGCTCTTCCCTCAAGCATAGTTTGATGATAATTTTAAAAGAGTTGGAAGGAGCAGGCTCACTCTCTTGCTTTCCTGCCTTTCCCCCTCTGTCACATCATGGCACACCAAGAAGGCCCTCATCTGTTGCCACCATCTTGATACTGGTCTTTGCCTCCACCACTGTAACCCAGTAAACATCTTTCAGTAAAAGTCATATAGTTTGTAGTACTCTCTTATAACAGCACAAAACATACTAAAACAATAATCTTTCCATCTTAATGTCTTAATTATAGCTGTAAAATCTCATTTGCCACTTGACGCAACATATTCACATGTTTTAGGAATTAAGATATGGATATCTTTGGGTAGAAGGGCATTATTCTACCAAATCCATACACAGATACACATAAATATAGTGTGCAAAAAAGCCTGAAGTATACCAAAAGATTAATGGATTGATTAGGCTTAGAACTTCCGATGATTTTATTGTTTACATTTCTATGTTTGACCAATATGCAAACGGGGAATTGTTTGAATTTTTCTGTTTACGGAGAATGTCAATAACAAAACAATAAATATTCCTGCAGGAGACATCTGCTATTTCCTGGTTCTGCTTTCCTCACTTCAGCATATTTCTTTTGGAACTGCTCTTCCCTACCCCCTCTAATGCAAATGTATACTTCTAACAGATAGGGACAGTATGTGACCCTACTGGAGGAACTAGAGACATCCTTTCTCCTTGTTTTTTTTTTTTTTTTTTTAACTGAAACTAGGGAAGAAATGTCAGTACTTTTCAAATGGGCACTCAGAAAAATGAGGGCTGGAGATTTAGCTCAGTGGTTCTGGTGCCTTTCTTGCAAGCACAAGGGCCCGGGTTCGATCCCTGGTAACCACATACAATACTGGGCGTGGAGACTCACCCCCAGCAGCAACCGGCACCACATACCATGGTGCCGGGCGTGGTGGCTCACGCCTGTCATCCCAGCACTCGGGAGGCAGAGGCAGGAGGATTGCTGTGATGTGAGTTGGAGGCTGAGCTCAGGGCCAGCCTGAACTATAAAGTGAGACCCTGTCTCAAAAAAAAAAAAAAAAAAAAAAAAAAAAAAAAAAAAAAAAAAAAAAAAAAAAAAAAAAAAAAAAAAAAAAAAAAAAAAAAAAAAAAAAAAAAAGAAAGAAAGAAAAATGAAAAACAGAAAATGTTAACACTCATGATTCTAATATCATAGGAAACGTGAGGACAAAGCAGAGAGGAGGAAAATGAAGAGGGAGAATTAGGTGGTATTGGCATCCTTGACAGGGTATCTGAAGAGTTATAGTTGTGTCCTTTCCTGGTTATGGATATACAAACAATATATTTTGCTTTGCGCCCAAACTCATGTTCCTATTATTTACAACAAGAGTTGAGATTAAAATAGATAGGAATGTGTTAAAGCCTGTAACTATTCCCTGTTGCCTGTAACTGTCTCAGATTAGCTCTTCTGACTGCCTTCAGAGCTGTCCACACCTCCTGCTTGTCTGCCCCCACTTCGCCCTGGCGTCTCGTTTTTTTATACACAGTTCATACAATTTCTTTTGGTGGCTTTGTCTTTCCTTTCTCCTTTTCTGTCTCCTCTCTCCTCCCTGTCCATCCATCATATCCCATTAACCTCCCAGTTACCGGCACTACACTCTCATAAAACATCCAGAAAATTACCCAGAAAAAGATTTTTCTTCTGGACTCTCCCTGTAGTCCATATATGCATTCCCCGTACCATGCATTCTGAAACCACGCCCACTTTTTATGATTTGCGATCACTCCAAATAAATCAAAAACCTTATGAAGACAAGAATTGTACTACGTCTTACAAATTATGTTCATAGAGCTAGCTATATACATTGACTGATTAAATCACATGGTAAACAAAAACTCAAAAGGATTCACGAATAGTCAGTTCTCCACAAAAAGAAGGCAAAGTGGCCTAGGACATTGGAGAACAGTTTTCTAACACTGAGTTGTCATCTTTATGCTGCATATTTTCTCATCTTTTCCACAGAGATAATTTAAGAATGGGAAGTAAGACTTGCTGGAAAAAGAAAAGGGCATACTCATTTAGCTCTGAGGAGAAAAAAGGACAGAGGATTAAACAATCTTAACATTTGTGATAATATGCTCTACAGGAGATAGAGCTTTCCTCCTCAGGAATGAAGACTGAGGTAGGGTTAAGTGTATAATCACATAATAAATATTAATGCGTATAGATAGATTTTTCCCTATTAAGTAGTCAGTGAATAAATTCTGAACTTTGTAAAATGTATTTGTGTAGAACTAAAATAAAAACCTTTTGATTAAGGATGATGTTACCTAAAGATGCAAAGTTGAGTAAGATGACCACAAAAGATTCTTCTAAACTCTGAGAATCTATCTTATAAAATGTTAATCCTATTTAGGGTAAAGAAAAAGTTTACGTGGTATTTATCGTAGTTACTTTTCCATTTGATGATAAATCCA